>SNQJ01S0073264.1:199828-224295 GCA_010110895.2 Picea sitchensis | reverse complement strand
TCCACTGAAAAGGGGTCATTCCCCCTAGGTCTAGTCCTACCGGAGAGTCTCTGGTGGAACGTCCTCTTCCTCTCAGGTGCAAAACCCCTGATCAAGCTCTGTCCCGTCTCTGCCCCCTAATGGGGTCTCAGCATCCATCAGGTGGGCTCTTCAACCCCATGGAGGTCCGAATTGGTCATCTCCCCATGTGCACCGGTCTGTCAGGCATGGTCCTGCACATCAAAAGCTACGCCCTCCATGGACTCATCAGTGACAGGGATCATAGCAATGTCAATCACATCTCATCATCAATATTATTAAACATATGCATAAAACCCCTGATACATCAGTCAATAGCTCAAAGACGTTACAAAAACCTGCAATACAAGATTGGAGAAAAGGACAAGGTGTCCTATTGGGCTAGTGTCCACAAGAAAAGGAAAGTTTCCAGAAATATCTCATCCAAGCCATGTAAGTGAGGTGATGTGGCTAGGGAATGTCCAAACATGTGGGTGCAGTGAGGGCCAAGGATGCATAATTGTTTACCTGTGGGTGCCTTTATAGAAGGCGAGCTGTACCTGTCATGGATGCATTTTTTCCAAGCCCATTCTTGCCTTTATTCTTTTTATTCTTGTTTTGTTCTTTTATTTTCTTTTTTTGTTGGAGAACTAACCAGGGGACACTGCCTTAGCATGGTGACCAGAGCTGACAGGGTTACCCACAAGTACTTTCACAGAGATGAGAAGGTTGGCTCGTGATGAGACCCCCTTTTCCCTTGGCCATGCAACCAAAGGTCACTGCCCTGGCGTGGTAACCAGATGGTGGTAATGTCATACTGTTAGGTACCCATGGACCTAATAGGCTAGCTCATGATGAGACCCCCTATCCTTTGACTAGGTCTTGTTTTGTTATTTTTCGGGTCCCTCTTATTTCTTGCTGAGAGGCTTTTTACTGCCTTCTCGGGGACCCCTGGGTGAAGCATCTCGAGGTTTTATTTCTAGGCTTTTGTCTTTTACCAACTGATTTTACCTTCTGGGCCTTTAGCCCCTTCCTCCCATGAGATAAGGTGCAATCCTACAAATAGATCAACCCAATGCCCGGACAAGGGGAATGGGATAAATGAGCGAGAGATAAGATGAAACAGTGGTGCTATGATGGGAGCGGACGATGGATTTTTCAGAAATTCCCCCAGTGGCAAACCAAGACCTATGGGCACAGGTTTTCTAGGGCACCTTGTCAATTTCCCCAAGCATGGTCAAGTGGGCTAATGTAAGATCCAAGCAGTTGTTAGAGATAAAAGGAATCAGATGCATATATTTAAAGGTTTCAATGATCAAAAGTGACACATACCATGATACCTGGACCAATTACCTCATGGAGCAAGAACCTCTTCTGATACAGGATCAAGCCGATGGTGATGGATGTTGCTACTGCTAACAAGGCAAAAGATGATGAATGAAGAAAAGGCGGGCCCTTCAGGGCCATTCTCAGGTCAATCCTGGTCTCGGTACTCCATGTTTAGGACCTATGGGCCTCGATACATGATCTCCTAGTTATCCCTAAAAAGTGGGGATAACAAGTTCCAGCTCCTCAACTATGTCTTCAGCATTCCTATGTTGATCCATGGTTTGTTCCCCTTCTTCTTGGAAATCAACAATAATGTTTTCAAGGGCAACCAAAATTTTCGTACTAAGAGTACCTAAGGTAAAGAGGTATCTTATCTCGGATAAGGAGATGTTTTGCTCAATCCTTACAGCCATGTTGTGAGCTTCATTGAGCATCCTTGGGCTCCTCTTATTGAGGGGAAAGCCTAGATGCACCAAAAGTGCATGGGTATAGAGATGGACAAGGTACTTCTCTTCAGGATGTCTTTCAGGAATTTGATACAGTATGTCCTCAAACCTATCCTGGAAGTCTCTGACAGATTCATCCTCAGTTTGCTTTATATGCTCAAGTCTTTTTAATAGTATTGGGATGTCTTCCAACTGAATACCCCATCTTCTGAGAAAGGTTTCTTCAAATTGTTCCATAGTCTTGATGCTGGCATCGAGGATATTGTCATACCACTCCCTAGAGTTGCAATAAAGACTGGCAGAGAAACGTTTCATGACCAAGACTTCAACATCATCAGTGATAGGGTGGGATAGAAAGAAATCCCAGAAGTTTCTCATGTGATAATCGACTCTCTCCCTATCACCACCAGTGAATCTAGGGACCAAAATTTTGTATTCAAGGGGCACTTGTTGAGGGTATCCCGGGATCTTACTCATGTCTAACGGCTTGTAGTTTCCCAGATCCCATTGAGAAGTCATAGTTGGCTTCGTCATCAGTGGAGTCGCTAGATAATTTTCTTGAAATTATCAAAGAAATAAGGGAATCACCTTTAGTGGAGTCGCCAGGTAAGCTTGTAAGATAAAGGCTCTTGAGGAAAGGTTTACTGAAAATTGTCGTCTTGAGGAGAATTTACTTAGTGTTCCCCGACAATAACGCCAGAACGTTATCGCATAGTTTGTAGTTGGAGTAAAAGATAGATGGAAGAAAGGCAAACTGGCGAAACTGAGACTATCCTACCACTGTCACCTCGATAGGATAGCTCTTTTTGTTTAGGGTGGTAGGCCCAGGGGAGACGTCCACGGTGACCTGGGGTTCTGAGAAGGCAAGGGATTAAAAGGCTAAGTAATATTTTCTCCCTCACAAGTCACCACCAATCAGAAAGGCCCGGCTAATCAGCCAATAAAGATAATTAATAACCAAAAAGTGTACCTTCCCGAGACAAAGCAACAAGAAAACTACTCATGCGCAAGGTCACTTGCTTGGTTAGTACTTTATGTAATCAAAGACTTTTTGATATAAAGCAATTGACCAATATAAGTGAAGCAAATCAATGATATAAACTAGCAATGATTACAATATATCACTTCACAATAAATGCTAAAGAAGTTTCACAATTATCAATGGTAATCAATGTAACAATACTAATACTAGAAGCAATGCTTTAGCCAATCATTCAATTGCTTTAAAGACACAATAAATGATGCATGGATATGTTTATAGCACAAGTAGATGACGACAACAGTAAGGTTAGTAAATATTAGTGTAAGCTAGGGTTAGAAGGATTAGTAGTTGTTCAAAGTATTGGATGTGTGTATGACCAAGGTACTCAAGCATGGGAGGTCTTAGATCAACACTTTCATAGGGAAAATGGAGTAAAAACAGTTGCAAATGTTGAAGGGCCGAAATGATAATGATAGGGCTAAAGACAAGAGGGTTAGATGTTGAAGCGTTGCTAAGGCAATGCCTCAACAATGAAACCCTAGGGGAAAAAGGTTCACTAAGGTGTAGAAACCCTAGGCCTTAGTGCTTTCTCCTCCTTATTTAGCTCATTAACAAGATAAAAATGGCTAGCTTGAGTAATAAATGCTATGGCTAAGGACAAGAGAGTTTAATGATGAAGTGTTGCTAAAGCAAGGCTTCATCAATCAAACCCTAGGGGAAAACGGCTCACTAAGGTGTAGAAACCTTAGGCCTTAGTGTATTTTCCTCCTTCCTTGGCTCAATGACAAGAGTAAAAGGGCTAGGCTAGAAGAGTAGAAGTAGAGTGTTGCTATGGCAAGGCTCTATCTAACTTCAACAAATCAAAATAGCTCTTAGCTTAACTTAGTAGGGACATGAAACAAGGACACCAACATGTGCTTGTCCCCTAGGGTTTAATCCAACAAATTATAATAACAAAATACAATTAAACAATACCATAACCATTCAATAAAGAAGTGTTTGCAGAAATTCACTTACATCCACCAAGCATTCATATAGCCAAACCCTAGTTGTAAACCTTCCACCAAGAAAAATGCCAAAATAGCCAAGAAAAGCCTCCTTCAACAAGTGCGCATCAATAATTTCAGCCAAAAACCCTAAAGAGGGCGCAAATTTCAGACCTCACCAAGTGGTGAGTGAAAGATGATGATTAAAATGAGAGTTAAAACCCTCAATTTATACAGTAGCAATGACCTTAATTAAAATTTAGGTAACCAAAAGGCTGACAAGGCCAAAATACATAATAATATTGTTTTACATTAAATGTCATAAATTAAACCCTAATCAAGCAAAAGTAAATACGTCATGCCCTTTCTAGGGTGACGTTAGCCCTTTTTAGGGCAGCATTGGCCTCCTGGAGAAAAACGTTAGCGCTCCTTGGGCCTCTCCAGGCTGCCACAGGTGCCACAACTACCACAACTGCCTCCCAAAACGTCCATAAATGTTGGATGACATCATAGGCATCCTGGGTGACATCATGGGCCTTCCAAGGCCAACGTCCCAGTGGAGAGGGCACAACCCCCTTGGGTAAGGCTCTGCCAGGGTTCCTCTGTGGAACTTCCTCCTCTTCTCTGGTGCAAACCCCTCTGTCCTGTCTTTGCCCCCTGCTGGGGTCTCAACATCCATCTGGTGGGCTCTTCAGCCCCATGGAGGTCCAAACTAATCATATCCCCATATGTACCTGTCCAATATGGTACTTGTCCGTTGGGTATGATCCTGAACATCAACAGAAACACCCTCCATGGGCTCATAATTCACATGGATCATAGCAATGTCAATCACATCCAATCATCAATTTTATTAAACATGTTCATAAAACCCCCTTTACTCAATCAAGTGCTCAAAGACATTATTCAAATATGCAAGGCAAGTTTGGAGGAAGTGACAGGGTGTCCTATTGGGCTAGTGTCCACTAGTTGTGGGATGTCTCCAGGAGAAATCAAATCCAAGTCATGTTAATGGATGAGCTGGATAAGGAATGTCCTGACAAGGGGTGCAGTGATAGCAGGGAAATGCAAGGCTTACCTATGGGTGCCTTTGTAGAAGGTGAGTTGCACCTGTCCAGGATGCAAATGTTTCCAAGCCCATTCATGCCTTTTATTCTTTATTCTTTATTTCTTTTTCTTTCAAGAAGCTAATCAGGGGACACTGCCCTGACGTGGTGATCAGTCGTGGCAATGTTATCCACAAGCACTTTTACAGAAATGAGAAGGTTGGCTTGTGATGAGACCCCCTTTCTCTTGGCTATGCCACCAAGAGCCACCACCCTGGCGTGGTAACCAACTGCTAGTAGTGTCATACCACTAGATGCCCATGGAGCTTGTTATCACGCAGTTTGTAGTTAGGATAGTAAATGGATGAAGAGTAGTCAAACTGGCGTAAATGGAACCAATCCCACCCAATGTCACCTCAATGGGATGGTTCTTTCTATTTAGGGAGGTAAAGACTAGGGGAGACGTCCCCTATGACCCGAGGTTTTGAGAAGGTAAAGGATTGTAAGATGAAGATATGTTTCCCCCCTCACAAGTCACCACCTAATCAAAAAGTCCAGCTTATAGCCCCAGAAAGATAACCGGAAGTCATAACCAAGAACTATCCCTGCCCGAGAACAAAGAAACAATAAACTGCATGTGCAAGCTTGCTTGCTTGGTTAGTACTTCATATAAATCGATGACTATCTGAAATATAAACAATTGTATAATAAATATTGACGAAGTCAATGTTTATAAAAGAAGCAATGATATATAATGTCACTTCAATAAATATCAGGAAAGTGTGACATTCAATGTAACCAATCAATAATTCATTAAATAATGACTTAAAATAACCATACAATTGCTCATAATTGGAACGATTAGCTGCACAAAGGTGTTAATAGCACGAGGTCACGACAACACTTGGTTAATAGGGTTAGTTTATAAGCTAGGGTTAGTGTGGTTAGGGTTTCATTCAAAGTATTGAGAGTGGTTTTGTGATCAAGTTTACTCGAATCAAGAGGTCTTTAGATTAGTGCCTTAGGATTAATGGAGTCAAAAGTGAAGGACGCAAGAGCTAAAGGATCAAAGGATAGTACGGCTAAGGACTAGAATGAGAAGTTTTGAGGTGTTGCTAAAGCAAGGCCTCAAAATCAAAACCCTAGGGGAGAGAGGCTCACCTTAACTCAATGGAAATAACGGCTAGCTGAGAAAATAGCATAAATCCAAGACAAGAGGGTTTGGAAGGCAACGTGTTGCTACAACAATGCTTCACCAGCAAACCCTAGGGGAAAAACGACTCTCAAGGTGTAGGGGAACTAGGCCCTGAGGCATATTCTCCTTCTTAGCTCAGGAAAGGAAACGACTAGCAAAATGAAGAGAAAAGAAGAGTGTAGCTACGGTTAGGCTCTCCCCTCTTCAAACAATGGCTGAAAATTCTCTTAATGGGGACATGAGACAAGGACCAATGATGTGTGCTTGTCACCTAGGGTTTATTCAGCAAATTTATAATACCATATGCAAGAAATAACAATACAACCATTCAATCAAGAAATTTTGCAGAAATTCACTTACATATCACCAAGAAAAGCATAGCAAACCCTAGTTGTAACACCTTCCACCAAGAGAAATACCAAAATATGCCAAGAAAGTCATCCTTCAACAAGTGCGCCTCACAATTTCAGCCAATAACCCAAGAGAGGGCACAAATTTCAGACCTCACAAATGAGTAACTGAGATATGATGAAAAATGAAGGTGAAAATCCTTCATTTATACAATACCATGACCTAATTTTACATTTTACGTCATGAAAAAGGCCGACAAGGCCAAAATACTAAAATCATACTGTTTTACATTAAATGACAAATTAAAACCCTAATCAAGCAACAGAAGGACGTCATCCCCTTTCTAGGGTGATGTTAGCCCCTTCTAGGGAAAATGGAGCCCCTAGGAGCAAAACGTTAGCCCCCCTTGGGCTTTTCCAAGCAGCCACACGTGCCAAACTGCCCTGTCCATCTGCCAAAACGTCCATGAAGCAGGGATGAATTCATGCACCTCATGGATGACGTCCTAGGCCTTCCAAGGCCAACCTTCCATTGAAAAGGGCACAACCCCCCTAGGTCAAGCTCTGCTAGGGTGCCTCTGGTGGAACGTCCTCCTCTTCTCCGATGTAAAACCCCCGATCCATCTCTATCCTGTCTTTGCCCCTTGATGGGGTCTCAACATCCATTTGATGGGCTCTTCAGCTCCCCATGTGTATCACTCCAAATGGTACTCGTCCGTCGAGCATGATCCTGCACATCAACAACTACGCCCTCCATCGACTCATTAGTCATAGGGATCATAGCAATGTCAATCACATCTCATCATCAATATTATTAAACACGTGCATAAAATCCCTAATACATCAGTCAAAAGCTCAAAGACATTACACAAGCCTGCAATACAAATTTGGAGAAAATGATAGGGCGTCCTATTGGGCTAGTGTCCACCGGAAGAGGAAAGTTTCCGGAAGAGACCTCATCCAAGCCATGCAATTCGGTGATGTGGTCAAGGGATGTCCAAGCAAGTGGGCGCAGTGAGGGCAGAGGATGCAAAGCTTTACCTGTGGGTGCCTTTGTAGAAGACGAGTTGCACCTGTCCTGGATGCAAATTTTTCCAAGCCCATTCATGCCTTTAATTCTTACTTTTTATTCCTTTATTTTTATATTGATTTTTTCTTCAAGAGGTTAATCAGGTGACACTGCCCTGGCGTGGTGACCAGTGGTGACAACGTTACCCACAAGTACTTTCACAGAAATGAGTATGCCTTTCATTTTACTTTATTCCTTTTATTTTTATATTGATTTTTTCTTCAAGAGGTTAATCAGGAGACACTGCCTCGGTGACCGGGCAAGTAATAACGCTAATTCACAAGTACTTCACGTAAAATGAGAAGGCGGTTGGTCGATGAGACCCCTTCCTTGGCCATGCAAACGAGTCACTACCTCGCATGGTAAATCCAACAGAAAATGTGTTCACATCGCTAGGCACCGGCTAACGGTAGGTCGGCTCATGATGAGACCCCCATCCCTCAAATAGGTCTTGATTTATTTTCTACAAGTCCCTTGTTTCTGTCGAGAAGCCTTTTTATTGCTTCGGGATCCCCGGTGAAGCATCTCGGTTTTGCACTTCTTGGCTTCTATCTTTTTGGCCAAATTTTGCTTTTACCTCTCACTTTAGCCCCTTCTTCCCACGATAAGGTGCAAATCCGAAAATGGTTCAAACTTGCCTGGAAAAGTGGAATGGGATAAGTGAGCGGGAATTAAGATGAAAAAAGTGGTGCTATGGGAAGGGAGTGGACGATGGATTTTCAGGAATCCCCCTAGTGGCAAACCATTGAACAACCTAAGCATTGCTGATTACTAGGGCATCTTTGGTTAATCCCCCTTATTACACATGGTCATGGGCAAGTGTAAGATCCAAGAATTTTGTTAGAAACAAAAGGAACCAAAATGCACATATTCAAGGGTTTTGATGATCAAAGTACACATACCATGATACCCTGACTAATTACCTCATGGAGCAAGAACCATCTCTCGATACAGGACCCAAGTCATGGTGATGGATACCGGCCAAGCAGCCGACAAGATAAAGGTGTTGAAGAAAGAAAAAAGATGGGCCCTCCGTGGCCATGCTAAAGTCAATCCCGCCCTTTGGTAATTCCATGTCTAGGGACCCGGTGGCCTCGAGACATGATCTCCTAGTTATCCCTAAAAGTGGGGATAACATATGGCTCCAACTCTGAGACATGTGCTCACCGTAGAGTAAATGAGAACCTCAACATCTCTAACGTAACCTCGCTAATTGGGCTTGATCTCAATAGCAACATCAAGAATAAAATGGGGTGGTAATGCCACCCAAACATACATATAATATATAAAACTGAAATAAAGCAGAAATCAATAGAAGCTTAATGTAAAGCAAAGCACTTAATTGCATTCCTCGCTATCGGATGTTAAAAAATAAACAACCAAAGTGAAGCCAATCTAGCAACGCTCCATGATACCGCCTTTGTGCTTCATTATAAAACCAAAATAGTGATAAGTCAAGCACAAAATGTCAGCTGGTTAGAATATATATCATATCATCGTGAGATCACAAAGTATAACCTATGGAGGCTGTGGAGGATAAACTACAAGTCAACCTGAAAGAAAGGTACTCAATCGATTTCAGGAAATGGTCATGAAAAGTCCAAGGTTCGAACACTGACTCAAAACTCCTCGACAAATTGGCTACCTAGGATGTCCTCGCACTCTAAAGGGACCGACAAGGATCTAGTAGGTGGATGGCAAGCTCTTAAGGGAAAAAAGTTGAAACGTTGAGATGATGGACTTGAACTTGTAGTTTTCAACCAACCCTTTGATTCTAGGGTTTGCTTCGAGAAAAATATACTCCTAACCACACCTTTTAATGAAACAAAGAAGGTAAAGTAATAACAAAAATGGAGAAAAAGGTTAAGGAGAATCCTTCTTTAAGCAAACAATGTTCTTACTCCTATCAAAAAACTGGAGCATAGTGGTGGTTGATAGTCATTTTCATAGGGTAAATCTAAGTGCTCTAAGGAGTAATCATCAAATCCCCTGGCTGTAAGACCAAATCGTTAGGGCAAATACCTGTGACTTGGTCAACCTTTGGGTATGTTTGGGGAGCATCGTAAAATCCATCTCCTTGTTGCCACCGGGTCAAGAGTAACTTGTTGTGATAATTGCAAGGCAACACTTGGAGATGACTCTATGTCATAGATGGGATCTATATCATAACCAATCATATCCCACCTACGTCTCCCAACATGTATGCTGAACTCATCAACATCAACCATGTCGTGACGTGATTTCATAACATGGAGAGTTCAAAACGTTCAAAAGCTCACCCATTTCCTCCTCTTTTCCCAAATCATAAAGTAGACAATCATCGAAATCTTGGAGAGGAGGGTAACTCCATTTTTCTTCTTGTGCAAGAAATTGAGGACTTGGGTATCTTTAACATGCATTACTGTCTCATCCTCAAGAACTACCCCTTCATCTTCAATAGTACAACAAGGAAGATCTACTTCTTTCAGGGGATTTCTTTTCTCCTTCATTTTCTCAATCATGGGACAAGGTGTTATTGAAATCCTGAAATCGAAAGCAACTAACTTTCACTGTCATCCCTTGTTGTGCAGGAGAGAAGGGATTTTGGATGGACTCATTAGAAGGAGGAGCACAAGTTGGTACTTCATCATCTTTCTTAGGTTCTTGCTCATTAATCACGTCCTCATTATGTTGGTCAAAAACTTGTTCCCCTTCTTTCTTGTGGAATCATCGCAAGGCTTCAGCGGTTCAGTTTTATCGAGCTGAGAGTGTCCATAGTATGGCCATTGATTTTGGTCAAGGAGATTTACCGATTCGAATGGCCATGTTGTGAGCTTCCTCGTGGCGCTTTGGACCCTTTTTATTTTGGAGGAAGCTTAAGTTCCCTAGAAGTCCATTGGTATAGAGATACATGAGGTACTTGCCTTCAGGACAATGGATTTTAGGAATCCGGCATAGAAACCTTCAAACCTAACCTCAAAAACTATGACGGTCTCATCCCATGTTTGTTTTATGCTTTCAAGCTCTTTTAGTAATGATTGGATATCTTCCACTTTCAAACCCCACCTCACAAGAAAGATTTCTTCAAACCGGTCCATAGATGTGATGCTCATTGAAGATTATCATACCATCTTCTAGTCCCTCCATGCAAAGAGGCAGAGAAAAATTTCATCACCAAATATTCAACATCATCACCGATGATTCTGCCAGAAAGAAAGTTCTAAATTCGCTCCGCGTATAATCCTGGGTTCATCGATGCCAATCTAGGGAGCCATCTTTATACCGTACGGGCATTTTGTCTAGATATCTTGGGATTTTACCATGTCTAGCGTTGGTTTGTGTAGTTCCTTCCTCGGATCCCATTGTGAAGTCATATTGGCTTCGTCATCAAGACGCTAGATAGTTTTCTTCAAACTATCAAAAGATAAGGGGAAACTTCTAAGTGGGAGTTTCTGTAAGCCTGTAAGATAAAGATTCTAGAGGAAAGGCTTACCGAAAAGTGTTGTCTGAGGAAGGTTTGACTCAAGAGCCCCAAGTAACGACGCCAAAATGTTATCACAAGCAGCTTTGTAGTTAGATAGTAAATGGATGAAGAGAGAAGTCAACCGGGCGAATCGAACCAATCCCACCCAATGTCACCTCAATGGGATGGTTCTTCCTATTCTGGGTGGTAAGGCCCAAAGGAGACGTCCCCTCGCGGACCTGGCCTTGAGAAGGCAAAGGATTGTAAGATGAAGATGTTGCCCCTCACAAGTCACCACATGATCAGAAAGTCCCATTTATAGCCCTCAGAAGATAACCGAAGCGCATTTCTCAACCAAGAAGTATCCCCCTACCAGACAAAGCAACAATAAAACCGCATGTGCAAGCTTGCTTGCTTCGTTAGTACTTCATATAACCGAAGGATCAACCGGAGCATATATGTAAACAATTGTGGTAATAACATTACCTAAGCCAATGTTTATAAAAGCAACAATGATATATAATGTCACTCTTCAAATAAATATCAAGAAAGCATGGCATTCAACGTAACCAATCAATACTTCATTAAATAATGCCTTAAAATAACCATACAATTGCTCATAATTGGAACGATCAGCTGCACAAAGGTGTTAATAGCAAGAGGTGACGACAACACTTGGTTAATAGGGTTAGTTTATAATCTAGTTGTATAGGGTTTCATTCAAAGTATTGAGAGTGGTTTTGTGATCAAGTTTACTCAATCAAGAGATCTTTAGATCAGTTCCTTAGGGTTAAATGGAGTCAGCGCGAAGGACGCAAGGGATAAAGGATCAAAGGATAGTACATTTAAGGACTAGAAGGAGAAGTTTTGAGGTGTTGCTAAAGCAAGCATTCTCAAAATCGTTATTGAATATATCTACGCGAGCATCGGAAATTTCGTATGTGTCACCGAAATTTTCACACAACCGAAACTTTCTTTTGAATATGTCACAACTCCTGGAATTCTTTCAAGGTGTCGCGACACATTCACTAACTCTCGACATTTTCTTAATGTGTCGCAAGTCGATGGAATGTGTTGGCCTGCTTAAAATTTTTAGCAAATTAAAAGCGCGTGAGGGGTTTTAGAGGCCGCTGGCTCTTTTTCTTCATTATTTCACTTGTGAAGTGTGAGAGAGCTAGAGAGGTGTGAGGAAAACCATGCATCTATCCAAGGAGGAGAAAGCCAAGGATCTTGCTTCCATTAGCACCACCGAGAGATCAAGATTTCCAGGTATGATCAAAACGTTTTTTTTTCATTTGTTTGAAGTTTGAACTTGAAGATTTGAACTTTTTTTTTAATTTTGAGTTAGGCTAGGGTTTTAATTGTGCAATGCCTCTTCTTCTTTGTTTTTGGACAGATTCATTCATTCTAATTCATCTATCTCTCTCTCTATTAATAATTATTTAACCTTTGCATTATCGCGTGTTTATTTTTTTTTTGTGCCATAGGTTTATTATTTTCATCTAAAGAAAATGTCATACTGGATCCCGTTATCGCTTAGTTTGTATTTTATGTTGCAAGGCTAAAGGATAAGGGTCAAATCAAGGTGAATGTGGACCTACCCCACCCAATGTCACCACAATGGGGAGGTCCTTTCATTTAGGTGGTTAAGTCTAAGGGAGACGCCCCTGTGTAATCTAGGGGAAGTTTGAAAGGAAAAGGCTCAAGGGATTAAGGCTAGTTTCCCCTTCACAGATACCGCCAAGAAGATAGTCAAATGAAGAATAACCATTGGAAGGCACCCGGCCATGCCAGACAAGGCAACAATGAAACTAATACATGCAATAGTGGTTAGTACTTCATAGATCAATGACTATCTATGTTTCAATGTATATGAACATATATATCAGTGGTAGTCATCATCAAGTCAATGTTTGCAATAATGACAATGGCAATATAAAGTTACTTGTCAATAAATACCGTAATGATATAGCATCCAATGAAAATGATCATTCCTTGAATTAACTCAATGCATTTAAATATCATCAAATGCTCATATATATAACAAAGTGCTGCGTCAATATCCTAAGGATGACGCCAACTTTATTAGGTTAATATAATAGACAAAGAAGGTCAACGCTTTGTTATTTAGCCAATGAAAACCACTCAATACATCAATGTCTATCACTGGATGACCAAGCCAACAATATTTCATCAACAATAGTTCAAATTAGGCATGACGCCATCACTTATTGCAGGGTTAGAAGGTTGGCCGCTGCCTAATATGACGCCAACCCTAGGGTTAGACGCTTAGGTTAGTTAGGGTTTCAAAGTTTGAAAGTTTAAAAGATGAATAAGTTCAACGTTGGAGAGAAAAACCGTGCCTTAGGGTATTATGGAGTCAAAAGTAAGGGTAAGATCTCGGGAGGATCAAAATATAAAGATTCAGAGAGTTATGTTTAATGGTGCTGCAATGGCGTGGCCCTAGAATCAAAACCCTAAGGGAAGGGAGGCTCATTCCGGTGTTGCTTAAGCAAGGCCCTTGTTCCTCTTCCTCTTCTTTAAATATTCTTGGCAAAACTGCTAGCTTTGAAGTACAAGTCTAAGGGAGAAAAGTGTTGCGGAGCAAGGCTCTCAAACCCTAAAAGTTAAAACCCTAGGGTGTAGAGTCAACTAGGCCTAGGACGCTACCTTTATTCAACCTATACCTTAATGCTAACTCAGAAAAGCTACGATTAGTGTAAGTAACCAATTGTAGGCTATATCTTCCTTAATCAATGTACAAAACAAGTTTCTCAAGCATGGAGACATATAGCAAGGACCTACTTCTGTGTGCTTAAGCTACCTAGGGTTTCAAGATTAAGCAATATAATAGCAATACAATAGAAAATGTAAGAGATTAAACCTACAACCATTCATTTAAAGTTTCAGCATGAAAAAATTCACTTACAAATCATGAAGACGCTCATCAAACCTCAGTTGTAAACCTTCCAATTGAGAGAAGCACCATAAATGCAAAGAAGAATCCTCCACAAGAGTTGGGTAACCTCACTTCCAAGAGAAAAAATACCAAGTCAAAGACTAAAAGTATCTCTCTCAAATGAGAGTGAGCACTTCTAAAATGAGGCCAAACGCCCTTTTTTTATACCAATCCATGACCTTTTTTAATTAAATTCTTAGGTCATTAAAACAACCGACAAGGCCGACTACCAATTTTATTAATCGCTTTTTACATTAATCTGCTATAAAATGTCATAATATGAACAAAAAGGAGTGGGGACGCCAAGCCTTTTGAGGAGACGCGCCCCTTTTTTGGGCAAATACAAAGATCCAAAACTCCAAACGCTGGGTCTCTGTGGTTCTCCAGTTGCCACACATGCCAGCCGACCTCAAGACACCGCCACACGCCCGCATTAACTTCAACTTCTCGTGACGCCTCAAGCTCCATCAAAGGCACACGCTCCATCTGCATAGTAAAATCTCCCTAGTCCCGTCAAGCAAAGTGTCCCTGGTGGAACGCCTTCTTTCTTCTCGCGGCAATGGCTCATCAATAATGTTACTTTTCCGGCTCTACCATCCTAACAACCATTCGATATCTTCCATGGAGGTCCATCATAATCATATCCCCATGTGTACCTCTGGCCCAATCGGGTACCCTCAACTGGCTTCTGCATGGTCCTGCACATCAAAACTACTCCCTCCATGGGCTTATCACCTGATCATAGTAATGTCAATCATATATTTGATCATTAAATTTATCAAATACATGTACAAAACCCCTAGCATATCCTTTTAAGAGCTCAAAGACATTACACATATCTACTATACAAAGTCAAGAAACAAACAATAACCTATTGGGCCAATATCCACAAGAAAAGGAAAGTTTCCAATAAGATCATTCAAGCCATGTCTGGCGAAGTGATATGGTCTAGGGATGTCCAAACATAGTAAGACCAGGGGTATGTGTTGTCCTGGGTGCCTTTGTAGGAGGTAGAGTCGCAATTCGCCATGGATGCACTTTTCCAAGCCCCTTTATTGCCTTCTTTATTCTTTATTTATTGCTTTCTTCTTTTACTGTCCTAATTCGTGAGGGACACGCCTTTGGTGTGTCGGGACTGTGAGTCGACAAGCAGCTACCCAATCGTATTTTCGCCAGAATGCTATCGGGCTTCGCGGATGAGACCCTTCCTCGCCACAACCACCCTCATTGCACTCGCAGGACCGATAATGGCAATGTCATAATTACCAGATAATCTATAAAACATACTGGCCACTGCGGATGAGACCTCCCATCCTCTTGGTTAGGTCTTGTTTTTGTTATTTTTCTTAGGGTCCCTTTGTTTCTTATCGAGAGGTCTTTTTATTGCCTTCTTTAGGGATCCCCGGGCTAAGCATCTCTAGGTTTCATTTCCATGGCTTTTATCTTTTACTAGCCGCTTACCCCCGGACCTTTAGCCCTTTCTTCCCACGGGACAAAGTGTAACCTCAAAGGTCATCCTAATGATCTGATCTAGGGGAATGGGATGGATGTATGGAGATAAGATGTGAAAATGATAATATGATGGGAGGATCTATGGCTCTCGCGAACTCGTGGCTAACCAAAACCCATGAATACAAGCTTGCTAGGTCACCCTGCTAACCCCCAACAATGGTCAAGTGGATAAGTGTAAGATCCGGAAAGTAGCTATCGAAATGTAAGGAACCCGATGCATATATAAGAAGGTTATAACGATCAAACATGATACATACCATGATACCTTGGACCAATTACCCATGGAGCAAGAGTCTCTTTGATGTAAGTCCGGGCCGATGGTGATGGAAGCCGCCACTAACAGACAAGTCCGGGCGAAGAAGAAGAAGGATAACCTCCGTGGCCAGCGCTTTAGGTCAACTCCGCCTCGCACTTCCATGTCTAGGACCTCAGGCCTCGAGACATGATCCTAGTTATCCCTAGAGATCGCGGATAACATCCGCTCCAACTCAGGACATGTGCTCACCACCGAGTGCATGAGAACCCGAGATCTCCTCGCATAAACCCTCGCACTGCCACACTCCTGGACAAGAAAGCATCAACGATAAAAGGTGGGGTGGTATTGCCACCAAGCAAAACAATACATGTATACATATGAGATAAAACAATCAAGATGCATATAAGGAAACAACAATAAATGCATGGTATAATACACGAAATGCCTACCTACTCATACTTACCAGACAAATAATGCGACCGGAGGGTAACGCTTTGATATGTAAAGCTGCCATCGCAGTTTCGCATCTCCTCTATTGTTTCCGTGTTGAAAGAATTTGTACTTGCGCAACTTTCGATCTTATAATGGCCTCCCCATAGGCTACCAATTTTTTTTGTGCATGTCGGGCTTCTCTTTTCTTTATCCCATAGCAGGACAAGGTCTCCTTAAGCGAAACTTCTTCCTTTGGCTTTGTGGGATCAGTGCATTCTTTATCTTCTCTTGGTTCCTTTGCATTTGGCCCCTTCCGTTATCGCCGCTTTGTAGTTTAAGCCAAGTAGTCAAGGGTAAGGGTCAAACCGGTGAAACAAAGGACCTACTCCCACCCAATATCACAATGGGGAGGTCCTTTCTATTTAGGTGGTTGGGCTTCCAAGGGAGACGCCCCGACAACTGGTTTTTGAAAGGAAAAAGGCTCAAAGGGATTAAGGCTAGTTTCCCTTCAAAACCCCAGATTACCGCCAAAGAAGATAGTCAAAAAAAACCAATAAGAGGTACCTGCTTGCTAGACAAAACAATAATGATACTAGTACATGCAAATGCTGGTTAATACTTCATTAATCAATGACTATCAATATTTAAGGTACATGAGCATAATCAATAGTAAATATTGACGGGTTACTTGCAATAATGACAATAGCATATAATGTTACTTGTCAATAAACACCGAATAATATGAAAATAATCAACTCTTGAATCAACTCAATGCATTAAACGCGCATAACGCTTCATATACAGCAGCTGCCAATAACATCAAGTAGAGATGACGTCAGCTTGTTCTAGGGTTAGTATGTTAGACAAGAAGGTCGGGTGTTTTGCAATTTAACAAATGAAAATCACCAATATATCAATGTCTATCAATTAGATGACAAAGCCAATGTTGTTTTCTATCAACCAAAATCTTAATCAAGGCATGACGTCATCATCAATTGCTAGGTTAGTGGACGTTAGGGAGCAGTTAGGGTTTCAAATTCGAGAGTTTTGAAAGATTGTTTTTGCATAACAAGTTCAACGTTGGAAAGTCTGCGCCTTAGGTATTATGGAGTCAGCAAGGGCAAGATCTCTCAGAGATCAAATCTAAATATCTAGAGAGTTAGGGTTCTGTGCTGCAACGGCGTATTCTAGAATCAAAATCTCTAAGGGAAGGAGGCTCCATTCTGTTGCTTAAGCAAGGCCTCATGTTCTTCCTCTTCTTTAAATATTCTTGAAAAATGGCTAGTTTTAAAGTACAAGTCTAAGGGAAAGAGTGTTGCAAGAGCAAGGCGCTTCAAACCCTAAAAGTCAAAACCCTAGGTGTGAATCAACTAGGCCTAGGAGGTCACCTTTATTCAACCTATACTTAAATGCTAACTCGTAAAATGATGATTAGTGTAGCAAAGACTAGGCTATATCCTCCTTTAATCAATGGCTAAAACAAGTTTTCATCATGGGGACATATAGCAAGGACTTGTGTGTTTGCTACCTAGGGTTTAAAGATTTCAAGCAATATAATAGCAATATAACAATAAATGCAAGAGATTTAACCTACAACCATTCACTTAAGAAGTTTTGCATGAGAAATTCACTTACAAATCATGAAGAATGCTCATCAAACCCTAGTTGTAAACCTTCCAATGAGAGGAAATAATTCATAATATGCCAAGAAAATCCTCCAAACAAGAGTTGCGTCACTTCCAAGAGCAAAAATACCAAGACAAAGACTGGTGCATTCTCTCACAAGAGAGTGAGTTATGTTATGTTTAAAATGAGAGGCAACGCCCTCTATTATACCAATCAATGACCCTTTACTTAAATTTAGGGTCATTAAAACAACCGACAATGCTGACTATAAGATTTACACTGCTTTTTACATTAAATGCTAAACCGGCTATAATATGAGCAAAGGAAGGACGCTCAGCTCTTTTGAGGGGAGACGCGGCCCTTTTGGGCAAGCTCGATCCGTGACAAATTCAAACGTTGGCCCTTTCTAGGGTTCCTGCAAGCTGCCATATGTGCCAAATGACCTCAACACACCGCCACACGCCTGCATACCAACTCTCTCTCGTGTGCATGCCCTCAGTCTATCAAAGGCACACGCTCCATCTCAAGAAGGTGATCCCCCCAGGTTTGCCTGCCAAAGTGTCCCGGTGGAACGCCCTTTCCTTCCTCGCAATGGCTCATCACAACGTTGTCCCTCACTCTCGCCATCCCAAAGAACTACATCCGATGGGCTCTTAGCCCCATGGAGGTCCAAACAAATCATATCCCCATGTAATCGGGTCCATTGGTACCGTCCGGCTCTGGGTATGGTCTTTAATAGAAAACTACCCATGGGCTCATCGGACTCGATCATAACAATGTCAATCATATTTCATCATTAACTTAATCAAATACATGCATAAAACCCCTAACATATTTCATCATAATATCTAATATCTTGTAATCATAAGGTTCTATATCATTAAATTTATCAAATACATGCATAAAACCCTAACATATCCCTCTAAGAGCTCAAAAGACATTACACATAATCTACTATACAAAGTTGAAGAAACAAACAAAACAACCTATTGTTAATATCCACAAGAAAAGCAGTTCCCACAGAGGGATCATCATGCCATGTTCATGAAGTGATATGGTCCGGGGATGTCCAAATGAAGACCAGTGGGTAGGTCTTTCCTGTGGGTTCCTTTGTAGAGGTGAGTTGTACCCGCCATGGATGCACTTTTTCCAGTTTTCCCTATTGCCTTCATTTATTTATTGTTTTTCTTTCCTTCTCCGGACTGGGAGGACACCTTTGGCGCGGTGACCGAAATGACGCTGTTACCCACGAGTATTTTTGCGTAAATGATAAGGCTGGCTCGTAACGAGACCCCCTTTCCCTTGGGTTACGTAAACCAAAGCGTCATTCTTGAAGGCAGGACCGTGATGATGGCAATGTCCTACCTAGATACCTATGGTGAACATAATGGGCCTGGCCATGATGAGACCTCCCATCCTTCGCTAGATCTGTTTTATTATTTTTCTAGGGTCCCTTTGTTTCTTATCAAGAAGCCTTTTACTGCTTTCTAAGGGATCCCTGGGCGAAGCATCTCTAGGTTTCATTTCCTATGGATTTTATCTTACCAACTTCTTTTACCTCATAGGCCTTTAGCCCCTTCTTACAACAAGACAAAGTGTAACCCCAAAGGTCATCCTAATGGACTGGGAATTAGGAATGGGATGGATGTATGGGAGATAAGATAAATGATAGAATGGTGGGAGCGGATGATTATTCTCAAGAACTCGGTGGCTAACCAAAACCCATGGATACAAGCTTGCTAGGTCAAATTCCGCTAATCCCAACAATGGTCAAGTGGAAGTGTAAGATCCAAGCACACGAAATGTAAGGAACCGATGCATATAAGAAGGTTATAACGATCAAACATGACACATAACATGATACCTTGGACCAATTACCCCATGGAGCAAGAGTCTCTCCTCGATGCAAGTCCAAGCCGATGGTGATGGAAGTCACCGGCCGCTAACGTGACAACAAGTCCGGGCTAAGAAGAAGAAGAATGGGCCCTCCGTGGGCCATACCGTGTCAATCTCGCCTCAAGCATTTCCATGTCTAGGACCCGTGGCCTCTGAGACATGATCTCCTAGTTATCCCTAGAAAAATGGGGATAATGTGCCCAAGGCATTTCTTCGTGTTTCGCCTAATTCTATCAACTAATTTATCCTTCCTCGATTGCCTCTTCATCTCGTCATTGTTGGGTGAATTGGAGGATATGAATTTGGAGGTTCATAGGGAGTCTTGCCTCAAGTCCATATACCGCCTCAAAAGGGGTTTTCCCTGGACGCTCTTGTTGTTATTCGATCTGCCCATACTGCATACTTTATTTTACTATCCCATGATTTCTTATTTTCTCCGATGACCTTTTTTAGGATATTCATGAGATTCTTGTTGGTTGATTCTGCTAATCCATTCCCTTGTGGGTAATAGTTCAAGGAATGGGATAGGGTAATGCCATATTTGAAACAAAACTCTACCAGGGCGTAGGAACTGAAAGCTTTGGCGTTATCCGTATTGATCTTGGAAGGGACCCCAAATCTGGTTATGATCCGATCTTCTAAGAAGCTTCTAAGAAGTTCATGACAACCTCTTCGGTGGCCTTCTTTGTGGGAATCGATTCAACCCATCTAGTGAAATAATCTGTGGCTGTCAGGATCCATCGATAGCCATTACTTGAATTGTCTTTGAATTCATCGATAAAGTCCAGACCTCACTGCTGAAATGGTGCTTCCACTACTACTGGTTTCAAAGGCTGGGCTGGAAGCTTTGGTTTGCCGGTGAAGTATTGGCAAGGTTGGCAAGATCGAACGTGTTGATAAGCATCTGAGAAAAGTGTTGGCCAATAATAACCAGCCCTCAAAATCTTATGGGCAGTGGTACGTGCAGCAAAATGTCCACCGCAATGCCCAGAGTGTAATTCCTCCAAGATTCTCTTTGCCTCGTCCTTGTTTACACATCGAAGTATAACTCCATCGGGATTCTTCCACCCAAGTCCGTCTTCGGTCAGGCAATACTTCATAGCCTTCAACCTCAAAGCTCTCCTCTTGTAATCTACCAGGTGATCAGGGCAAGACAAGTTCTTCAGATAATAAACTATGTCAGAATACCATTCATCATGTTCTAGTTCACTGACTATTATGTTCACCTGCTCATTTTCGCCCATCTGTATAGCTTCCTGATTGCTTTCAGTCAATATTTGGGCCAAACCTTTTCCCTTTATTATCTTGGTGGGTTTTATCTCTAATTCATATTCCTGGATTTTTGAAACCCACTTTCCTCGAGTGCCCATACAGTCTTGTTGTGACAAAACATCCTTCACGGTTGGGTACGGGACATAAGCCTTGATCTTATTATAACCGATGTAATTTCTGAAGTGTTTGAGGGATTTAACCAAGGCATAGGCTTGCTTCTCTGTGATGGAGTAGTTCAATTCTGAATCTCTCAGGACTTTGCTCATAAAAGCTACGAGATGTTCAAAGTTGTCAGCATCCTTCTGCATCAATACACCTGCAATAGTATCCTGAGATGCAAATGAGAAAATTATAAAATCTCGCGAAAAATCAAGACTGATCAAGACCGGGGATTGAGAGATGGCGTTCTTGATATCTTCAAAAGAAACATCTTTCTTCAGCAGAGCGCTTAATGGTTTTATCCTTTCAGCAAAGTTAGGCACGAATTTGCGGATGAAGTTGATTTTTCCAAGAAAAGATTGTAGGGCTTTCTTGTTGACTAGAGGACAGACATCTTTAATGGATTGGACTCTTTCAGGATCAATGGAGACTCCCCTTGGTGAGGCCACGTGTCCTAACAGTTTTCCTTCCTCAATCCCAAAAACAGATTTCTTGGGATTCAGTGAGATGCCATACTTCCTACATCGTTCAAAAACAATCCTGAGGTGGGAGAGATGGTCTTTCCTTTCTTTGGACACAACTGTGAGGTCATCTTGGTAAATTTCTATGATCTTTTGTATAAGGTCTCTGAAGGCAAAATCCATTGCTCTCTGAAAGGTAGCACCTGCATTCATGAGGCCAAATGGCATTCTCAAGTACATGAAAGTTCCCCAGGGCATAGTAAACGCAGTCTTGAGTTGATCCTCCCTTTTGAGTAAAACTTGGTTGTATCCCGAGAATCCGTCCAGCATAGACATCATCCCTGCCCCTGTGACTCATTGAAGCATATGTTCCATGTTTGGGAGAGGATAATTATCCTTTAATGATAACTGGTTGAGGTTGCGGAAATCAACACATAGGCGGATATCACCATTTTTCTTCCGAACAACTACCAGGTTTGACATCCAAGAAGAATACCTGATTGGGGCTATGATACCGGCGTCAACCATCTTTTGGAGTTCCTTTTGTATTTGTCCAGCTAACTTCGGGTTGATGTGCCTTAACTTCTGTCGGAATGGTTTGGCTCCTTCCACCAAGGGTATAGCATGTTGGATAACGTCTCCTCTATAGGCCTTTAATTCATCATAGTTCCAAGAAAAGGTATCTCTGAATTCCCTAATGAGCTCTAGTATTTCCTTCCTCTCTTTCTCGGTAGTCCCCTTTCCTATCTTGACCATTCTCGAGTCCATTTCAGTACCAATGATGAATTCCAAGGCTTCCTCAGCTTGCTTATTGGTTCTTTTTCCTTTGAAAACATCATGTCTGTCAAATAGATTCTCTAGAGGAATACAACCCTTTGGTAGCGTATTGTTTTGCAAGTTGATAATTTCCAAGTCCATAGAATCAGCCAGGAAAACAATTTGTGTATCTGTGAATTCTTTGTTGTTTTCCATGAATCTGATAAGTTGATCATCGTCTTCGAAGACCTACCAGTGTTTTAGATTGTCAAGGATAGAAGGTCTAAAAAGAACCTCCATTCTGCACAGATCATGAATAGGTCCTTCGCATGGTTGCAAAGTGGAAGTTGAGACGGCCAAAGCATCGGCTACATGGTTTTCTTCTCGAGGAACAACTTCAATTGATATCTTTTTGAAGGATTTTGAAAGAGTTTGAGCTACATCTCGATACTTTTTTAACTTCTCATTCTTAGTTGCAAATCTCATTAGAACTTGTGACACAACGAGGTCCGAGTCACCCTTCACCTCCAAGATTGTGGCTCCTTTATCGATTGCCAGATTGAGTCCCAGAATCAAAGCTTCATATTCAGCCACATTGTTAGTGCAACGGAATTCCATCCTATATGAATGGTAGAAGATCTCACCTGATGGAGCTGTCAAGACTATTCCAGCACCCAATCCAAAACTTGAGTGTGAGCCATCGAATTCTAAGGTCCAGATTCCTTCTGTTTCTTCAACTGTGTCCATATCCAACTTTCCTTCCTGAATGAACCAATCATTCAGACCGCTATTGATGCATAAAAGTTGATCATCTATCTCATCGGGGTTTTCAACCGGTGATCCAACAAAGGGTTCATTGTAGATGGTATAAAATCCTCCTTCAGGATGATGGATGATGGCTCTGGACTGCTCTCTGTGAATGCTTCCATTCAAGTGTTCAATAAGGTCATTGCAAAGGATAATTCCGAAATTATTAATATCGTTCACAACAACCACATTCATCAAGAAAGGAGCACTGGGACAGGAGTCAAAGGCTACCTCAAGATTGTTGATGATTCCCTTTGCAAAATTGTCTCTGGTATTTGCATGTGAGATTTTTAGGTCCAATTGTTGCATAACTTCTTCTGTCATTATATTGGTCTTGGCCTTTGGGTGCAGTAGACAATTGTGGAGGAGAAAATCTTTGACTCGGAGGGAGACATAAAAGGGTTTGAACTCACAATTTTTAGAAATTGGGTCTCCTACTTGGTGAATAAAAAGAGAGAAGTCTTGAGGGAGACTTGGGTCAATGCTTTTGTGTGATGCATCCCTATCTTCGTCCTCTGGATGGGCCTTCTTTAATGGAGGTTCTTGGGAAGAGACATCACTCTTATGGGAAAGACTCCATTTCCTTTTGGCGGGGGCTAATTCAATTTGGAGGATGCTTGGAGGCTCAAGTTCTGCCATGGGTTCATTGCCTGGATCCCATAGTTACAATTCATGTTTCTTTGTTCAATGTAGTCATCAAAATCAAGATTTCTCTCAATCTGAAAGGCCATGTCTTGTGCCTCTTTCAAGGTTGTTGGTGACTGGTCCTTAACGTTGAACTGTAAGGTTCCTTCTAAGGAGGACAGGTACTGATCGATGATGGCTTGTTCTGAACCAACCTTTGACCAGATCTTTTTAAGGACAAGATTGAACCTATCAGTGAAATCTCTTGTACTTTCACAAGGCCCTTTGCAAATGTTGAGGTATTGGGCAAAGGAATCTTGTGGATGTTCATTATCACACCACCTTACTTTAAAGGCCTTTTCCAGCTCTTCAATGTTCTTTATGCTTCCCTTGGGACATCCATCAATCCAGACTTTAGCATCTCCTGTAAGAGAACTTGCAAAGAGCCTCATAAAAACATCAGGGTGGTCTTGACCGTCCAAATGAAAGTCAATACTGTCACAAAAATGGGTCCAATGTGAGTTTCTAGAGGTACCCTTTCCTGAAAAGGAAGGTAGCCAAGAGTTCGCATTTGTGGGCAAATCATGTACTCCACCTTGGATGTTGCTAAATTCAAAGCAGTTGAAACTCTCTGAGTGAGACCATTTGTGAGGATTTGGATTGATTGGAGGTATAGGGTTTGTTAGAGTGGTGGTTGTCATAGTAGCGGGATTTGAATACAGTTTTCTGCTACGAGTCGTCATGGAGTCGCCAGATAGTTTTCCTGAAACTATCAAAGAATAGGGGGAAAAGTCTTAGTGGAGTCGCCAGGTAAGCTTGTAAGAAAAGGTCTTTGAGGCAAGGCTTACCAAAGGATTTGTCGTTG
>SNQJ01S0073264.1:182659-199818 GCA_010110895.2 Picea sitchensis | reverse complement strand
TGATGGAGGAGGGGGCAACAGAGGAGGAGGAGGAGGAGGAGGACGATGTTCCACTTCCAGTGGATACAGAGGCTGAGGAGGAGATTGGACTTCCAGTGGATCCAATGCCACCACCACCTCCACAGAGAGCCATACCTAGAGTTGGACTTGGGTCTATTGGGACTGGGAGGAATGACAGGATGCCCTAGTAAGTTGGTTCCCATAGGGTTTGATTTTCACTGGGTGAGTTCATGAAAGGTCATCGTCCATTCCCACCATACTTACCACTTTTCATCTTTTTCCCTCTCATCCATCCCATACATTGGTTTGGGCATTGGGTTTGCCAAGCTAGCAAAGGGTTGTACCTTACCTTGTGGGAAGAAGGGGTTAAAGCCCTAGAGGGTAAAAGTAGCTGACAAAAGATAAAATCCAAAAGAACAAAACCTTCAGATGCTTCGCCCAGGGATCCCTGAGAAAGCAATGAAAGGCTTCTCAGCAAGAAACAAAGGGACCCATAAAATAATAAAATCAAGACCTAGTTGCAGGATAGGGGGTCTCATCACGAACTAGCCTATTAGGTCCATCGACATGTAGTGGTACGACACTACCATTCAGTTAGTCACCACGCCAGGGTAGTGGCTCTTGGTGGCATAGCCAAGAGAAAGGGGGTCTCATCACGAGCCAACCTTCTCATCTCCGTGAAATGCTTGTGGGTAACATTGTCACCACTGGTCATTGTGCCAAGGCAGTGTCCCCTAACTAGTCTCTTGAAAGAAAAAGAAATAAGATAAAAGATAAAAGGCATGAATGGGCTTGGAAACATTTGCATTCATGACAAGGTACAACTCACCCTCTTCAGAGGCACCCACAGGTAAGCCATACATTCCCCTGTCATCATTGCACCCATTGCTTAGACATCCCTTACCACCTCATCCACTTACATGGCCTGGATTTGTCTTCACCCAGAAACATCCCACATCCAATGAGAACTAGCCCAATAGGACATCCTAACGTCTCCTCCAAAATTGCCTTGTAGAATAGCATAACGTCTTTGAGCACTTGTCTAGGAAAAGGGGGTTTATGCACATGTTTATATAACTTGATTATTAGATGTGATTGACATTTCTATGATCCCTGTGACTTATGAGCCCATGGAGGGGGTACTTGTTGTTGTTGCAGGGCCACACCCGACGAATAGGTACACATGGGGATATGATTAGTTTGGACCTCCATAGGGCTAAAATCCCACCAGATGGATGCTAAGACCCTATCCAGGGGCAAAGACAGATCAGAGGTTTGCATCGGAGAGAGAGGAGGACGTTCCACCAAAGACAACCTGGTAGGCCTGGACGCACGGGGTCTTGCCCTTCTCACTATGATGTGGGCCTTGAAATTCCCGTGACGTCACCCAACGTTTTGGACACTTTGGAGGCAGTTGTGTGCCAAGTGGCACGTGTGGTTTGATCCAGAGGCCTTAGGAGGCCTAACGTTTTGCTCCTGGAGGCCAACGTTGCCCTAAAAAGGCCTAACGTCACCTTAAAAGGGCATGATGTCACCTTTTCTGCTTGATTTAGGGTTTTATTATGTCATTTAATGTAAAAACTGGATATTACATGTAAACTGGCCATGTTGGCCTTTTTGACCTAATTCTGGTCATTGAAACTGTATAAATAAGGGTTTTTTCCCTTGTATTTTTCATCATCTTTCACTCACACTTGGTGAGGTCTGAAATTTTCGCCCTATTTGGGGTTGCATGATTGAAATTTAGTGCGCACTTGTTGAAGGAGGCTTATTTTGAACTATTTTGGCAATTTTCTTGGTGGAAGTGTTCAACTAGGGTATTTGCTTGATGATTCTTGGTGAATGTAATTAAGATTTCTGCAATTATTCTTTATTGAATGGTTATAGTTATGTTTATCTTGCATTTACATTAAGATTATGAAATTGCTAGCTTAAAACCCTAGGAGGCTAAGCACATGTTATTGTCCTTGCCTTAATAGCTTTCACCTACTAGATTTTGTCAAGAAGTTGATTTTCTTGAAACTTTTGCTAAGGGCCTTGCCATTGCAACACCCTAGCACATTTTTGTTTCATCTAAGTCGTCATTACTTCATCCTTGAGCTAAAGAAGGAGGAAAACTACTAGGGCCTAGGGTTACCTACACCTTAGTAGCTATTTTCCCCCTAGGGTTTGGTAGTTGAAGCCTTGGGTTACCGACACTTCAACTATTGACCTCTCTTGTCTTTGGTTCTCTTACTATCATTTTTTCCTTCAAGATTTGTTGCCACCTAAAATACTCCATTTCACCCTAAAGGCACTAATCTAAGACTTGCTATTGAGTGATTGATAAAAGCCACTATCAAAACCTATACCTTAAGCTCTCTACTAACCACTCCTAACATTAGAATAGCCTAATCCACTAACTTTGTTGTTGTTGTTACTAAAGTAAGCTACAACCATATTTTGCAACACTAAAAGCATCTAAAAGCAATTGAAAAAGTTGATTAATGCACTGCCTTACTTGCTTCTGACAAATGCTAGCATTTTGATGTTAATGAGTGATTATTCTTGGTCATTTTGAAGCCATTTTAAGGCACTTATTGTGAAGCTATTGTCTTATAAATATTGCTGCTACAAATTTCTGTTTGCCTCACCATTATATCAACCATTTGCTTTTATTGATAAAGTTCGTGGTTTTATGAAGTACTAACAACAAGTTTTACTTGTGAAAGATATATTTTCTTGTTTCTTTGTTTCGGGCAGGTACACCTTGATACTTCACTACTTCATTTGTTAAAACCCCGAGACTTTCTGATCAATGTGACTTGTGAGAGGGGATATTTTCATAGACATCTTAACCTTACCTTCTCAAACCCCCAGGTCACCGGGGACATCTCCCCTGGGCCATCAACTCTAAATAGAAAGAGGCATCCTATTGAGGTGACAGTGATAGGATAACCTCTGTTACGCCAATTTTCTTTTCCATTAACCTTTCCTTTGATCAAAGTACAAATTGTGCAATAACAGGGCCACCCACAATTTCTTTGATGCGTCCTTGGTAGCCAAGAGGGGGTTACGCATTGAGGAGTTTGAGGGATTCCACGTGGCAGTGGAAGATGGATACATGATGACATGTTTGGACATGGTCCCAAATCTAGAGGTCAAGCTAGGAAACTACACCTTGACAGATACCTACTATTTAGTTGACCTATCTGATACTGATGTAATATTGGGGGTACAATGGTTATATTCATTGGGGGAGATTGGGTTCAACTATCAGACGTTGACCATGAGCTTCAGAGACGCCAGTGGATTGAGAGTGGTACTTAGAGGTATGTCTACAGGAGCACCCCGAGCAGTATCAACAAAGAGGATGGAGTGGATCTTCCATCATGGCGATGTAGCTTATTCAGCAAAGTGTTTGATCACCACACGGAAGGATTCAGAGGCCAGAGAGCAGTACCATCCACAGATCATGAAGCTTCTGAGTCAGTATGAGCTAGTGTTTGGGCCGATACCACCAGGGAGACCACCAGACAGGGGATTTGAGCATACAATTGAGTTGGAGGCAGAGGCTACACTGGTGATCACCACGCCCTATAGGAACCCCAAGAGATTCAAGGACGAGATTGAGAAAGAAATCAAAGAATTGCTTGCAATGGGGCACATCAGGCCCAACACGAGTCCTTTTGCTTCTTCGGTCGTTCTAGTACTGAAGAAAGATGGCTCATTGAGAATGTGCATTGATTACAGAACGCTCAATAAGAAAATGATGAAGAACATGTATCCCATTTCGCGCATAGATGAGTTGATGGACGAGTTACATGGGGCAGTCTTCTTCACCAAGATTAACCAGCGGTCAGGATATCATCATATCAACATCAGAGAGTAGGACATAGAGAAGGCAACATTTAGAGGAGCATCCAAGGCGCTTCTTTTGAGCCACGAGTCATCAGATTCTAATGGTGGAATCTATCAGGGCGCATTAGACAACCAGATAGTGCGTTGTTATTGATGAGGGACGTTTGCGGTTCCAGGAGGCTTTCTGTATCAGATCAAAGGAAACCCTTCCGACCCATTACAGAGGAGGCCAGGGCACACATTTCAAGACCGATATCATTGGATTCCGTGGGTGGAATCACTAGGGTGCACTCACAGAGCCTAGGAGGTGCGCAACCCCCCAGGGGATGACATCCGGAGATTCAGAGGTCAGATCTTCAGTACGACAATTGCTAGGAAGAGATTAGGGACCAGAGCACTCAGTTTGGGACAATTTCCAGCGAATCTGTTAAGTATGGCCACCCGGGCGAGTTTTCCAGTATTTGCAGCAGTTGTCGTGAGTCTCCGGAATTGCGTTTTTCCGATTTATCTGTGCTTGTTCATATCTATCCACATATTCTGTTCACGGTTATTTTTATTAGTTTCTTTGTATTCCAGTGACAATCCATGAGATCTGGCTGAAGATTATTTCTCTACTTTCAGCATATCACTGTATTTCCTGCTTTTTCCCATAATACATATTATTGAGATGGTGTTTTTCCCTCATTTCACATGCATCATATATACTGCTTAAACATTATTTGTATGACACACACATGCGAAAATCACCAAACATGTTAAACAATTAACTCAAACGCATCCAGAAACCCCCGGAGTATCAGATCCGAGAGTCAAAACACTATTTCAGCAGTAGATATCCAAATCAGCTGGATCAAGGATATTTCATATTATGGATGGAAACCCCCAATGTTGACATCAAAACAATTCTTTATTGGTTGGGATGAAAACTACAATATTCCCCCCTAACACATAATATAATGGTTGTAATGACAGTTGTAATATCTATTAACACACAATAAACAAAACAGAACCTGGGATGATGCCAAGAAATGATTCAAACTGCTCCAAGGCTTTCCTAGCCTCACGATCTTCCTTCCAAACCCTACTGGCTAGCAAATGAGGCACTCGGCCTTCCTCAAACCCCTTCGATTTGCAACAAGATTGGGGTTCGACTCCTTTTATTGGTCTCTGTTATCACTCTCCACAATGCGACCTACAACAAAGGGTAGGACGACCTTCCTAAACCTCTCGGCCCAGCTCATTTGATGGAACGACCCCTTTAGATTGCCTCCTCGGCTCCTCTAGAAGCTCGGCCCTGCAAAAATACTAAGATCGCCTTCTTCTAGCTGCCTCTACGGCCTTCCTTGGCCTCATGGTTCTACAAAAAGAGGGTGTAAACCCTCCAATAATTCCCAACGGCCCTCTCAAGTGTCGCAAGCTCCAAAGAAACCCTTACGGTCTGTTATAAGGTGAAGTCACTCCTCAAATGAAGCACAAATAAAGACCTTGGACAAATTTGTAATGTCCCCATTTTTGGTTTCCCCTATTCTGCAGTTGAAGATGATTTCTGAGGCTTGTATCAACCCAGACAAAAGGGTGCAGGTTACGTTATCGGTGATTTCGGAGGATTTGGAGGAGTTATATGAGGCTCATCCTAGTCTATTTATCATCTTTCATCATCGGGATCACTTCCACACATTTCATTCTTGGTTCCGTGGCATTCCGACGATTCCCATAATTTGGGAGTATTTTTTAGCATAATTTAATTAAATGTACTAAAGGTGATATTTGGATCATATTATTTGAGGGGACACCTTAGTGTAATATCCCATTGGAATCGGGAGGAAAAGATCTAAAGGTTGAGATGATAAAAATGTGACTTCCAGTGGTCGGAAATGCTTTAAAATCAAATAAATCATTTTTTGGAGGAAAAAAAGGTTTAATAAATTAATAAAGTGATTTTATGAGAAAATATTAAAGATGAATCAAAAGTCATTGAAAGGAAATAAGGTGAAACGGGGTATAAAGGAGAGATAGGGGCTCATATTCTCTCATTATGTTGATGAATATTTTGATTTGATTTGGAGAGCTCTTGGAATCTTTCTTGGGGTTTTGAAGTAAAACCCTTGCAGAGAATTGGTTTCAGTGCTGAAAGATTCCACCCTAGTTGATTGGTTGGAAGAATCACTCAGGTTTCTCAAAGGTTTTCATTGCAAAAGGAAGATCTCTCATTTTTACTAAGTTGTGTGGGAATTTGCAGGGTTATTGTGTGCTTCTGGAGGTCGTGGAGTGCAGATTGAGCTTCTCATTTTTGTTGCCTCTATTCTTCTTAGGAGAGGCCACAACATCTTTGTTATCAGCTGTGTAAGGAGCAGAGATAGGCCACGCCAGTTCTGGGCAGTTCACTGCATAGAAAAAGGGGAGTCAAACCCTTGATATCAGATCGTGGGGTTACCAAAAAAAAGGAACCAATCTTATCTTTGTATATTGCTGTCATATAATAGCTGAATAAAGAGGCTTTTTGTGGACTGTTGGGCATGGGTTTTGTGGGTGATCTCTTACCCATTCAGATCTGTTGTCTCTTCCTCTTAGATCGTGGCCATTTCACCATAAACAGAGGTGCCATCACTCACAACGAATTGCAGCATCAAATCGTGCCTTTATTTGCTATGTATGCCACTTAAAAAGGGGCTGTTTCAGTACCATAATTGTTGCACTTATTGTTGTTTGTATTGTCTTGAAGGAGGACCATCCCCGCACACTAAAGACTGCCAAACAGAGTGATATATAGGGGTCTGCTACAACATTGATTAGTGCTGCCCAGGATCATCACTACGGACAGAAATAAACACATATTACAACTTGTATTGGTTGGGTTTACAACTGTTATATCAGCTGAATAAAATCATGTTCATAGCTTGGTTACCTATAGGTTAGAACTATTAATTAAATCTGAGTGTTTGCTGAGTTGTTGCTACTGTTCAGTTTTAAGATTGTTATCCTTTACAATAATGTAACTGTTTCCTTTTTGGTGTTGAGAATAATAAACCATTTTTGTGTGCCAAACTATGAAGACTATGTTGTGAATTGTTTGTAAAAAGACAACCAGAAATACACTTCAAAGGCTACAGCAAAGAGGGTTTGTACAAAACACTTTGAATATACCATCTAAGTGTTTGACAAAACCACTGAACCAACAGTACACTAAAAACACAGCAACAATAGAAAGGGGCTATTACAGTGAGCTGGCTATATGTCATCAAAGTGTTTGACGGAAGTGATAAGCCAAGAAACCACCATAGATAACAACAGTAAATAGAATTTCATAACAGCAGTAACCAAACTTTCATATCAGCCATAGGTGGGGCATTACAAGATCTTCCTCCTTGTCTAGCTAGTGTAGATATTTCGCTACCGTAACTAAACTAGCAATGGAAGGGTTTTGTCAAAACCCCAATGAAGACTTGGCTCCATGAGCACTCCAAAATGAGAGATCAAATCATAATGAGGAAGGTGAGGTGCCACCCTTCCTTTATACTTTTCCAAACCCTTTCTAGATATTTCCTCTTTTGACCAAATCCATTTTCCCCTTTTAATTTTTCACTTAAACATTAAAAGTAACTTTTAATGTTTAAGTAATTAGTAATTTACCCTTTTAATTAAATGTCACTTTTAGAAATATCATACATCATAACCAAGTGAAATTAATTAACCTCCTTGACTCCCTTTTCTTCACTGACTATAGCCTACGTGAGTCGTATAGGCTACTAAGTCATCCTCCTGCATTGATCAATAGGGATGGGACATCACATATTGCAGGACCCTTTCACATGTGATGGAGAGCAGTGGGTCATCTAGTGACTCACCACCCTCTTACATCATCTCTCACATCCTTGGAACCTTGGAGGATGGACTAATGGGCTTGTTATGAGCAGATTCAGTCATGATGGCATAAAGATGGGTTGGAAGCCCATGGGCTGAGAAAAGTATGCCAGAGCTTATTTACCCACTGGATTGGGGACATTGCAGCAACAGACAGTTAGAGACCTTCTAGAGATGAGATGCAGCTCCCTCCAGCCTGGACGCAACACCTAGATCATCGTCTTTGGCCCTATTTTGATGATGACATCATCTTCTAGGGCTTGATGCAACTAGGGTTTGGTGGATACCTGGGGTGATTGTGATGGTTGGCATGATTTTGAGTGGGGAGAGACATCATTTTCCCCTACTCCACTCCAGATTAGTGCCATGTGGCCTTTGGAGGCCTCCTCCTTGCTTAAGGAGGCTTGATGTCTCACACATGTGGCTCATTATGATGTTTTTTGCATTTATTACATTTTGTAAAGGGATAATGAGGGATCGACCCCACTTAAATTGAACAAATGTTATGTTATGTTGACAAATGTGTAGTGGTAGCCTCATATAAGAAGGCTAGCACTCACTTTCATTTTTTCATCATCATTCCTCACCATTTGTGGGGTAACACTTCTAGTGATTCGTTATTCCAGCCTTCTTGGTATTTTCTCTCATGTGCTATGCTCGGAATGGATCTCTTGTGGATGGTTTGCTGATTTTGGATGGATATTTATGCAATTATGGTTAAATGTTCATGGTTTCTTGGATGAAGTAATTTTCTGCAATTTTATGACATGTTGTTGATGTAAATGGTGAAATTGTTATTTTGTTGCAAGGATTCTTGTTTATTGAAAACCTAAGAGAGGAACATAAGTGTTTATTTCTCTCAAAAGGTCTTGTTTGTCTAAAATTTGTGAATTTGTCCTTGCTAGGGTTAGAACCCCGAAGCTCTAAAGCACTAGCACTTTAGGATTTTATGCCTAGACAATTGATCTTGGACTTCGTTGAAGATACAAGAAGGGAGAAATGATATATAGGGCCCAAAAGTGCTTGCGCCTAGACGTCCTTCTCCTCAAAGTCTAAATCCTAAGGCCCAAATGTGCTTGCACCTTAGGGTTTAGACTCTACCTCTTGGTCTCAACTTTCAAGTAGATCAACCTTCAAGCTTGGATGCATTTGAGACTCCATAGCCCTAAAATGGTAAAGGCACTAATCTAGAAGTAACTATTATGGTGAAAGTGATTGATAAAACCCCTCTTTCAAATCTCTAAAGTATTCTGCTAACTCTAACCCTAGAAAACTCACTATATTATTTGTTATTGTTACAAAAGTTTGCTACAACCATCTAAAACTACATTAATTTGCTGCATACACTCATCTAAAGGTGACCTAACTTTTTCAAAAATTTATTCTAGCAATTGGATAATTTTTTGCTTGAGGAATGCTTACTTTTCATGTTGAATTGCTACATTTATGAACTGCTACCCCCCCCATGCCTAGGGGTAACTAGAGGAGATCATGTCTCAAGGCCCGTAATGGAGAACATGATCTACACCATGATGATGATGATTAGAATGTCCAGAGATGGCAGCTCAACAACCCCCCTCATTTGCCTCCCAACACAGATCAACCAAGGCTTGTCACATTCAAGCAACGCAGGGTATGGGGCATGGTAAGCCAGCGACACCATGAGGTATGGTTAGTCATTTTTTCATGCAAGGTGTTGTGCTTAATTTATTGGGCATGTGGACAAGGATCATTGGTTGAAGTTGGATAGTGGATCACTTGCTTGAGAAATTGTCTTGGTTGCCTTGTTTCACCTTGGTGGCAAGCTTATGTGCCCTAGTATCGTGTTGTCACTGCCCAAGGAAATGGGGTAATACTAGGTAACGTTCCGCTCCCGACCATACTTAAAATTTTCCATCATAAAATCTTTCACACATCCTAAACTTCGGCTATGACCCATGCTCTCATGAGAAAGGAGCCGACGTCCCAGAGGTATATTGTGATTGCTATAAAAGAATAAGAAACTGATGCTAAAAAGAAAGTGAACATAGAAAATTAGGACCACCAAAAGCTGGTCCAACTTGATTTCTACTCATTCAGTGCTCGCCCCGATCCCAAAAAGGTAATGCTAAAGCTTGGAAATCCACAAAGGGGGGCCCTCAAAGCAAATTATAAATGAAAGAAGGGATTGGAAAGATGGCTAATAAAGGGGTTAAAGGTGGCATGCAAATATTGGGTAACTCAAGAGAAAGTGTGCCCGAAACAAAAACGCTCATAGAGATGGACACCATAAGCAATGAAGGAAGCCTTAAACCATAACATCTTCAAACTTACTCTTGATTCACTCCTTGAGCCTTGATGTCACCTTTCTAGCATATGACGTCACCCTCTTAGGGTTTTATTTCATGTATTTTTCATTTTTGGCATATTGCAGAGGCAAATTAAGGGGCCATCCCTCTTCTATTTTGTAGTTGACAAAGTTATGTAGACAAATTGGTTTAGGGAGGCCTCATATAAATAGGCCACCCTTACATTTCATTTTTCAGTGTCGCAACTCTCACTTGAGAGACATTAAGTCTAATTTTTTTTCCCTCTTGGGCTATCTATCTCTTCTACACCTATGCACTATGCTTGGAGGGTCAAATTGTGGATGCTTTTGTTGATTTTTGGATGGAATTTCTGCAATTAGGGTTTTATCTCATGGTATATTGGTGAAGTAAGTGATTTTTTTGCAATTTTATCTTTATGCTATTAATGTTTCATGGTAATTTTACTTTTTCATACTAGACATCTTGCTTGGTGAAACCCTAAGAGTGGAGCATAAGTGTTTCCTCCTCTCACAAGGTTAATTTTGTCCAAAATTTGTGAAAGAATTCTTGCTAGGGTTAGACTTCTGAAGCCCTAAAGTTCTAGTGCTTTAGGATTTTATCCCTAGACATTTGATTTTAACCTAGTTGGAGCATGTAATGTCCCCACTTTGGGACATCAGGGTATTACACAGTGTTATGATGACCAGGGTAGCAAGTTGGAGATTATAGCGAGTACAGGAGCTATTGAGGGATATTTTGGGGTCCAGCTTGCATCGCTCATCCTATTTCATCATTATGATCCATTCCGCACAGATTGACTTTGGTTCCGTTGCATTTCGACGATTTCCATGATTTTGAGTATTTTGAGCTATAGGTTAACTAAATTCATTGAAGAGGTCATTTTGGGCACAATACTTGGAGGAACCTCTTAGTGTAATAGCTCATTGGAATTGGAAGGAACAACACTACATGATAGAATGATGCGAAGTGACTTTCAGTGGCCAGGGAAGCCACAAGGAAAGATAAGGCGCTTTTCAGACGTAAAAAGGTTAATTAATTAATTAATTAATTATTAATAAAGTAAAAGTCACATTGGAGGGACAAGGTGAGTAGGAAGTATAAAGAAGAGGCAAGGGCCTCTATTCTCTCATTATTCATGTATGATTATCATTTTGATATCTGGCTTCTAGCTAGAGAGCCCATACCTTGGGGGTTTTGAGGGTTTTGACTTAACAAACTCTAGAGGACGACTTGTGGTGAAGATTCCACCTAAGCATTACAAGCTTTGTCTCGAGGATGCAATACTCCCCACACCATTCTAGTTCATATACCTCGGTCACCGGCAGGGATGCAATACTCCCCCACACCATTCTAGTTCATATCTACATCAATGCAGGAGGGTTCTACACCAGCCACAAGCACAGGAAGAGAGGGAGGGTGCACCATTGGGGGTTTCCAGCAGGGGGGGCGCACCATCCATTGAGGGAAGTTCATTGCAGGTGATTGGCAGGGCTTCTGGAGATTCTAGCACCTGGGTTTTTATTGCAGGGTCTTGGACATCAGATCTAGTCCATTCAGGAGGAGTCTTATGTGCCACTTGATTTATTAGATGCATGGGACAAATTAGAGGAGAGGAGCAAACTTTAGAAAATGCTTTCAGTCATGTGCTAACCCAGATCTTCACTATTTCGCTTGGGACTTCACCAGTGAGGTAACCAGTCCTCGATCTATCATTCTAGTGATTTTGTGGAGCATTTAGAGGCACCTAGGAGGGAGGCCAAATTATCTAGGGTTTTAGGCATCTAGGGGGATGCACCATTCCTTGGAGGGAAGTTAGATCTATGGGTTTGAGAAGGATTTTGAGGATTTGAGCACTTGGGTTGTTCTTGCATTTCCCCGATCTACTGCTTGGCATATTTACCAAAGGGTTTGGACATCTTTGGTAGCAGGGTCGGATTGTTGAGGCTATTCATTGTTCCAGCTTGGGGGTTTGGCACTTCATACAATCCAGATCTATTCTTGCATTGGTCTTCATTGAGTATTCATCCTTTGGAGGCTTGTAGTCTTCTATTGGAGCATTTTGTAGCAACTCTTATTATGTGTACGGGATCCATCTGTTTAGCATTCCAAATCAGCAGGCCAAGGCCAAGGAGATAAGTGAGTAAAGTGCATAAAGCCAAGTATCTAAGTACATAAGCTAAGTCGAGTCAATGAAGGGTTGTGAAGTGAAAGAGGTCCTCATCCTTGTATCAGGTTCTTATTATTATGAATAAAGATCAGCTCTGAATCATTTTGGATTGTCTATCATATTGTGGATCTTGCATATGGTTGTGGTATGTTACATTGCTTTATCTTCTTATCTATTGTTGCAAACACACATATAAACCATCAGTATAACCCTAAGCGCAACCTAAAGAACCATAGTAAACAAAGTGTTTGACGAAATGCCACACTCAGAAAAAGTTTAAAATTCATGCAAGACGTGATGTTCCTGGCATATTGGCTTGGGAACATTACAGAGCATTAAAAATCCTTCTCTTTAAGATTTAAACACTAAGGCCCCAATGTGCTATCACCTTAGAGTTTAAACCCTACCTCTTGGTTTCTACTAGTTTAATCTTCAAGCATTGTTGCATTTGTTGTTATAAAGATTCCATATCCCTAAGGCATTGGTTGCATAGCTCTCTTGTGGTGAAATTGATCAACAAACACTATCTTTCAACTCTTTTAAGCTCTCTACTAACTTTGCTAACACTAACACTTGCAAACTTGTTTAATTACTTTCTACTGTTAATAAAGTTTGCTATTAATTTGCTGCATACACTCATATATTGGTGGTCTAACTCATTCAAAAATTACATCTAATAATTGGATATTGTTCTAGTGGATTTCTGCTAAGCTTTCCTTATCAATTGTTGCATATTTGATCAATAATTGTTGTTGTTGTTCTAACTTATTTATTGTTGTTGCATTACTGTTCATTGTTGTTCATTGCTGCAAATTCATAACAACGATATCAACTCTTTATGTCTAGTGTCTTTAAGAGGCATTTATTGCTTGTTTGAAATTGGAAATAATCATATATATGTTATAAAGTGCTCTTGTTCCAGGAAGGTACTCAAACAACCGTATACCTCTTATATTTCCTTGACCTAGACCTTTTACTTGGTGATCAAGAGAGGGGGTGGTAGGCTTGGCTACTATACTTGCTATTTTGATCCCTTGAGGTCACCAACGAAGCCTCCCTTGTGGTGGACCTCTTCCATCACTAAAACGTGGGAAGTTCTTACTAAGGCGACTGTGGTAGGATCTTCTATAGTTACACAAGATTTGTGGATCTTGTGTTGGAATTTGCACAAGTACAAATCCTGCGATAACATTTTGGCATCGTTGTCGGGGAAGATTCTCCTCAACGACATATCTTTGGTAAAATTTCTTTTGAAGCCCTTATATTACAAGTTTACCTTGCAACTCCACTGAGGGTAGTTCCCTCACCTTCCTTTGATGATCCAAAGGAGATCATCCAGCGATTCCACTAACATATTCCAAGGTGTCATCCTACTCTCAACTTTATGATATTGTGCATTTTCAAGTGATGGAATTATGGCACATTGGTCACTTCATAGAATGTTTCCCTCCCTGGATATTGAAGTTGTTCCAAGATACCCAAATCACTTTTCTCCGAGTTGGGGGAAGAATTGTCCAAAATTTGATGGAGACCCATCCTTGGCTATTACTCATCTCTAAAGTATGTTTCAGAGATAGATGTGACACATCAAGATGTGCATCATTATAACACATTACTCATACAAGATAACATCGTCTATGCAAATATGACATATAATAATCTTGTAACAAACATATCATTTTTCACATTACAAATTTGATAAGAATTCCATAAATTTGTAAAGTATTTTTTAAAGTTTTATCATCATCTTAAATTTATGTATAATGAAATATTTTAACACTATTGGAAACCTATAGTAACTTAGTGGTCAATCGGTAGTGGGGGCAGTCATTGGGCTAACTCATCACTCTTATGCATCTAGGTCTTGGGCACTTAACCTATTTCCTTACTTCCTAAAAAAATGAACTCTTAACCAAACAAAAACTACTTTAATTCATAAACAATTTTAAGTAATATGAGGTTTGCCCAATTCATTCAAATAATAAAAAATTCAAATAAATTTCACTGATTTTAATTTCCCTCGAAATGGTCGTAAATTACCCCCGCATTGTCAAAGTTTGCACATCATTAATGTTTAATAGCAAACGAGACGTCCCGCTTCTCGAGTTAGAAGAGACTTCACATATGCAGATTAGAAGTGTTTGCGAAATTCCGAAACACTCCTAATTCCGAAACACGAGAGTTCATTGTTTTCTCCTTCTGTTCGATAATTAGACCGCTAGAATGGCGCAGAGATCTTTCTTTGAAGAGATTCAGAATGAACTCTTTCAGTCCAGGTGTGATTCTGCCAATTCTTGTTCCGAGACTTGAGCAATTTTAAATCCGCTTGGAAATGCGCAAATTTAAATTTGATTTAGCTTTAATACTGTTGAATTTGCGACACGATAGTTGTCTCAATTTCTATTCCTCCGTTTGGCAGAAATTTGAGATGTTCAATTGCAGACGGCAAATCGCAATGGCATACACTGAATTTAGTTCAACGTTTGAATTTGCTGCGGAAACAATCGTAAGAGAGACCGTATTTTGAAAATGCTATTAACTTTAATTCTCTGTTTGCTATTTTTTGTAACTGAGCCATCCGCTTGTCTTTTGAAAGCCTTGATTCTTCATTCCACGAGTTTATGCAAGAATGCTCAAAATCCATTCTAAAAAAGGCAAATGAAGATAGCGAATCCATCGCTGCGTGGATAATCTACTACAGAGAACTCATCGAAGGTTTTTGTTTGCTTGTTTTGGTATTCGTTATGTTTATTTTTTATCTCGAAGCTGTTCCCTAACCAGACGTTGAGGCTTACTGCCAAATCAATTTAAGCAAAGAAACATAACGCATAATAACCTAAAAGTTTTTAAAGATTCTACTGATTATTGTTCAGGTTACCGATTTTTCAAGATTTCAAATAAAATCAATAATTTAAAGCTTTGTACAAAACTTTGCTGAGCATTCCACATAATTGTATATAGATTTGATTTGAGGATTTTAAGAGAAAATGAGTATACTTTTAAATAAATTGAGTTGAAGGAAATTCCTTAGTCAGCTTTATAACTGATTTGAAAGCCTAAGACGTGGTAATTGAAAACTACATGTTGGAATTCCACATAATTGTATATAGATTTGATTTGAGGATTTTAAGAGAAAATGAGTATACCTTTAAATAAATTGAGTTGAAGGAAATTCCTTAGTCAGCTTTATACCTGATTTGAAAGCCTAAGACGTGGTAATTGAAAACTACATGTTGGAATTTGCTGAGAATCGTAAAGAATGATATGAATAATGATTAGACATAGAGAAACACAATGATTTGGAGATTATTAGTTGAATGAACTTTTTCTTTGGGCATTGAACCTGATGATTTTTGTACAAATAATTTGCAGGTTTATTGGATGCGATGGTTTTTTATCAGCCAGGACTCCATCTTTTCTCTGCAGATTTATGCGAAAAGGCTTCATTTATTAAACTATCATTCCTTTTTCAAATATTCCTCTCGGAAAACCCCGAGATCATCTCTCTGCCGAAAATCCCTCGTCCGTGTATCCTTGGCAATAGTTAGATTATAGCAGTGATTAAGTTCACGAAAAGCGGGGTGGTGGTATTCCCTCAGCAGGTTTTGGTCCCTAAATACATGTTAGTACCGTATAGGTTGTTATGGCTGTACACGCTGGTCAAATGTGATGATGGACAAAGTTTTTAACCTGAGTGTAAGCAGTTTTCCACTACTTGGGTGTTATGATTGGATAGCATGGTCAAAAGAAATGGCTTCGAAAAATAATAAATTAGAACTTTAAACTGCAATCTCTTGCACAATTCTCTTAGGGTTAAGTGAAAATATCTGTGATTAGAATGAATTCAAAATAACTATGTGTAAAGTGGTTTGGAACCCCCTTCATCAATTTAGTGCGTTGTTTGTAACCATTAAAGTACAATACGTCTACCAAATATTTAAAGCAAATTAATGTTTTTCAGAAATAGATTATGAATGTCAAACAGTGCTGTGTGAAAGTAATATGACCCGTTCCAAAAAAAAATCTCATACCTTTTGTTCCGGCATTTTGGGGATTTAGGAAATCTTAATAAACATTTTTAAATTTCTGGGGTTTTATTGAACATCTCAATATCTTTCCGGTAGATTTAAAGGATGTTTTGGACAGATTTCAGGGATATTCTGGGCATGTATCTTCAGTTTTGATAATGGACATTAATGATTGGACAATATGATCATTTTTTCATCCATTATTTTTTAAATACACTGAATCTAAATTTGATGTACAAGTTGAAGTTCAAAATATGGGTTTTGTATGCTGGGTTCAATCTGGTGATATAACTATTGTATTTTCAACAACAACATTGCAGCAAGCAAAGCCTCCATATCAAAAAACCAGGAAATGCAACATTTCAAAGGACTGATCTTTATGATTCTTCTCATCTTAGTTTTTACATATTATACATGGGTTTCCAAGAGTCATTCAAGTCCAACTCTTCCACCATCCCAACCACCAGCATTGTGAAAACAATCAGATAGTGGTGACTTGGATTGGGTACTAAATGTTTAAATAAATTCTTATTCAATCACCTTCTTAATCTGAAATATGAATTTAACCTCTTTACAGAACCAAAGTGCTTTGTAGTAGTTTTCAACACATCTATAAAAATCTATAGAACCTATTGAGAAGGGAACGTCTTTTAAGTTTTAACACAAAATTAAATTAACAAGAAATATGAGGAAAATAAACTGCTATAGAGACATATCTTTGTTTCATAAACCCCTTGTTATTCCCGTTTTCTAGGGATAACTAGGAGATCATGTCTCGAGGCCCATAGATCCTAGACATGGAGTACCGAGAGCAGGATTGACTTGAGCATGGCCCTGGAGGGCCCATCCTTCTTCTTCTTTGCCAGACTTGTCCTGTCAGCAGCAGCAGCTTCCATCACCATCGGCTTGAACTTGCATCAGAGGAGACTCTTGCTCCATGAGGTAATTGGTCCA
>SNQJ01S0073264.1:157025-170907 GCA_010110895.2 Picea sitchensis | reverse complement strand
GAACCTTAGTAGTGCTCATTGCACCATAATTTTAAGAATGTTCATCATTGTAGGGTCACCATGTTATAAGAGCATTGTCCCTAGGCATTGTGTCAAGCATTGATGTTAGTTAGGTGTTAGACTTTCTTGATGCTAAATTGGCTCATCATTGTGCCATCCATCTATGATACAAGTGCAACAAATAATGACTTGTGCCACCTCACCAATAGCTCAAGGCACCATGTCAACTCAGATCGATTTGAGAAGGATTCTGCAAAAAATATATTGGGTGATCAAAGTGGACTCGATCATCAACAAATCAAGCATAAGATGATGATCTAGCCTCGTTGAATCAATGCATGTCTTGGACAACCTAATTCCAAGCCTTAAAGTAGTGATAAATCTTGGACACATTGCTTGAGGTTGATTGCTAGGACCACCTTAAATAAAAAAAAATATCCTTGCTTATGTATAAATACTACATCATATGTCATTTATAACACGTTTTAGCATCTTCTCTTCTCTTCTCTTCTCTTCTTCTCAATATATTAAGATATATTAAGATGACTAGCTCTCACAACCTTCTCTCACAAGGTTAGGAGCACACAAAGTTACTTCACAAATTTACAATTGCAACACATAGTTTTGTAGCACAATTTAACATGTGTATAGATTCAAGCCATATATCTCTTGTTTTGTGTGGAGTTACTTTGGAATGTTTATACATGTTCTCTAGCACATCATTGCTTAACATGACAAATAAATAACATGCTCTAATTTTGCACACATCATTTGATTGTTTAAGTAAATTCTATAGCAATGCAATTACCCATTATGTTATCGCGTATTCATATTTCGTAAACTACACGTACTCAATTATAAAATCTTGTGGAATTATCTTTTTATTCTCATTAAACTATGCTTAGTATCTTCGACATTAGTGCACATCATACGTTTATAAACAATTGTGGATCTTCTCAATGCTACAGTTCCTTATGCCTAAGGTGATCGATCTCACCTTGTTCCAAATAAAGGCTAGTCTCATACATGGAGTCTAAGAGAAAACTAAATTGTGCACAAGGATGGATTATGAAATGTTTGGCTTCCAGTGTCAAAGAGTTAAAAGAAAGCTATATTGGAGTAAATTGTGCACAAGGATGGATTATGAAATGTTTGGCTTTCAGTGTCAAAGAGTTAAAAGAAAGCTATATTGGAGCATTAGGATCAAATATATACAATGAGGAGAAGGTTCAATTGTAAATTAACAAAGTTGACAATTATAAATATTGGTATAGGAGCTAGAGTATTTTAGGGTATGTAGAGTTGGTTTGATTTATGGTCTAATATATTGGCGTGATGTTGAGCTTCTCTTGTTTAATAAATCTTGTTCTTTGTTGACTTCCTTCTGTGAGAAAACTAGAGAAGTGCTTGCAATTGTGGTTGCTTGATACAACACATTAATCAATGTTGCAGGTTGGAAACCAAGGTACACTTCAAAAGGTCTGCAATTTTTAGAGTTATATTGAGCTTTGTTGTAGTTATGTTGAATGATAGCCAAGTTTTCATTCTAGGTGTGTGGGTGTGTGTGGTTATACATGCATAAGATGTGTGGTATTGTTTGATTGGCTACCTTTGTTTGGACATATGTTTGAGTATAAAAGGTTGTTTATGCAACAACACACGAGTCCAACATGCTCCATAATATCTTCCAAAATGTGTTGATGAACTTGGGTTCCTCATTAGAAATATTTTTTGCAAGAATAAGAAAGTATACTCACACTTGCACATAATAGCTCGCTCATTTCTTGCATAGTGTTAGTCATGAGGCATGGCATAAGTATTATCACCTTGGACACCCTATCAACCACCATAACAGCTCTATCATGGTTGCACCTAATGGTTGATAGGATTGCAAGAAAGTCCATTGAAACAAACTCCCAAGGTCATTGCAGCATGGGTAAGGGCATGCATAATCCTTCCTTGTTATTAGTTGGCTTGGTGATTGTGCATGCAAAATGTATTGGGTAAGATCACGGGGTTCAAAATGTTGACTTAGTCACTATCAAGAATCTTTCTTCTGAGTGGGTTTCAACTCACAACTGTTCAAAATAATGATTAGTGTTAAATGGTTTTGTATATTATTTTTCACGTCGTTGCAAATAAAAGAAACTTGACTATCTACTTCAAAAGAAAATTCACACTAAAGTTATGTTAACTTTATACATATATAATTCTTCATCTCCATGCTAAATTAAGAAAAATAAAATTACACACTTGCAAAAATATTGAGCAATCCCAACTCTACCAATTATATGGGTTTTGAAGATAAGAACTTTATATGATCCATGATTAACAAATAGAATCTATGATATCCATATAAATTACAAATGTTAACATATCATTTCTTTTCATCAAAGATCACAAACTGTTGAAGGATGTGTTAGTTTCATTGAAAGCAATGACATTAATTAAAAAAATTGAACAAGTGGTTTTTTCCATTACTAAAACTTATATTACATAATGAAAACTACAGATTGAACATTGATTAATGTTTAAATAAAATATAACAAAAATGTAGACTAATTTTCAATTTTATTTATTATTTGAGGCAATTGTATAGAGCCTAAAAATCAAAGATTTATGATTGGCTTCCACCTACGAACACATTAGATTTTAGAAATGCACGAATTAAAGATTTCAAAGGAAGTAACTTATGAATCCAAATAAAGATTAAAGATATGCAAGTGCTACAATATTCTCTTAAAAAGTATACAAGGTAGAGTGTAATAGGAATGATGTAAAATCCCTTTCATGCTCCTCCATTGAAGCAACCACTAAGAGTTAAACAATTATTAATTTTCAAGAGAAGCTTTCATTTTCATTGAACAAACATATTGCATCAAATTTTTAAAAAATCAAGAAATTCATAATAAAGAAGTAGCATTGAACTTTCTATGAAATGAAAGTGAAAAACAATGAACAATAACGCCATAAAGGATCGTTTTTCCTTGATTGGAACCAATTATCAAGAACGGAAAGGGGGAAATTGAAAAATTTAGTAGAAGACTTGGTTCTTTTAATTGTCTACATTACAGTCATGAAATGCAAGAATAGAGAGCACAAAGGGGGGAAAGTTGTGAACAAACAAAGAAATACTAATGTAAGACCTATATAGTTTTCTGTGCAAAAGAAAAAAAAGTTAGATTTGGAGGATTTTCATTTAACAAAACTTGCCAAAATGTATTATTACAAGATCCAAATAGCTTCCATTCCTTTTGAGATAGCAACAATGGCATTTTCAGATCATAGAGTACATGTGCAAAACCAAGAACAAACTTCAAATGAGTCTCAGTGAAAATCAAATGCAACTATATATCAAAGAAAGCCGGAATTTTAAGAAAGAAAGTGAATATATGAAGAAAGAGGCCAAAATTTTGATGAGAAATCATCATAAAGACAAAATTTGAAGAAAGAACACTAGCAATTGAAGAAAGAAGCCAAAAATTTGAACAATCGTCATAAAGCAAAAATTTGAAGAAAGAAAGCCAACATTTGAATAAAGAAGTCGAAATTTTGAAGAAAGATTGTCATTTTGTCCAAATGAAAGAACATCTTCCAAAATAGCTAACAGATTAGTCTCAAACTTCTTCTCCTTTCTATCCTCCCATATGATCATGTCTCGGCCTCTGGTTGAGGACAAAGGAACTCGAGAAACCCAAGAATTATAGGTAACCCACCTGTTGACCACCTATTTCAACTAAGGGGTCAACTCCATGTACCATGAAGATATGCACTTGATGGTGCTACCAAGTCAAAGACTTATTGGTTCTACAAGGTAGTTTTGGCCTTCAACACTTCTTTTTGTAATGGAATTTTCGCTCCCCTATGTGGGATAATAATGTAATGGGTCTGCATGGATCATAGTTAGGTCAATTGCCTTAGGAATTCATCATTAGAGGAGTCCCTTTCATTAAGTGTTTTTTTTCCTCAGGTTATTAATTTGGCCTAACCAACATTATTAATTTCCCTTGAGTTTTTCACTCTCACAAATAAATCCTCCAAAGTGGTGAAAGGCGTTCTAATGGTATAGCCATGTGGTAGCTAGTGTATAGGAATATTGTAAATGACCATTTTAGACATCTCCTAGAGTCTTGCGGAATTTCGTCGAGTGTAAAGTTGTTTTTTTTCTTATTAAATCACCTAGTTAGTGGTAATTTTAATTAATTTTTTATGTGCTCAAAAGAAATGGAATGAAAACTCTACACCCTTGGACCAATTTTCAGCTCAATTGGACAAGTTTTGCTAGGTGTTTGTCCATGAAGAGTCTTAGTTAGTCCAAAACAACAATTTAATTGCTAGTATTGACATAGTCAAAATGTCATTTTTTGTAAAATTAAGAAAAATGGTTAGAGAAAAGATGGGAAATGATGTTTAACCCTTTAATTAAGCCATCCTAAGCCTTTTCTAACCCTCATTCCCCCTTTCCATCTAGCCACTGCCACTTAAAATTGTTCCCCCTAGGGAAGTTGTGCCCCCCTCCTTAAGGAAACTAAGGAAAATCAAAAATTAAAAAAGAGTGTGCCCTGTCTCCCCTAGTGCTCCTCCCTAGAGCCTCCACCTCACCCCTTTGACCAAGAAATTGGATGAAAACTCATCTCCCACTCACATACCAAAACCCTAACCCTAGAGTTGCACCCCCCTCCTTGAGATCCTCACTCTAGCTCTTGATTTGACACTTGGAAGAGATCCAAGAGGGGTAGCTCTAGCTCCCCAAGTATAAATGAAACCCCTCCCCTCCTCATTTCTCACCAATTATTTTTCTATTGTTACTATGCTCAAATTTCTCCCATCTCTCCCATCTTTCTCTCTTGCTCATACTTACTCATTTCTTTTGGAGAGGAGATTGTTGCAAGTATTTGCATCAACCTCCTACTTGGATTAATAGAAAGCTTTGGAGGAAAATGTTGTGTTAAGAGTCTTCTTGGTGCATCTACGATTTGAGGTGATATTGCTTGGTGTTTATTTTGTGTAAGTATTATTTTAGATCTAGAGTAGAGATCCCAAGCAAAGTAGTTTGTTTGGGTGGATTTGCAATAGTATTATTGTGGATCTAAGTGAGTAGATTTTCGATCTACAAAGTATTTTGTTTCCTCTAATATATACTCACCATTTTCTCTTTTCTTGTAGCTTGCTCACAAATATTTGCAGGTCACTTCAAGGGTTTGAAAGACTTGTTTCAGATTTGGAAACTTGTTTTCCTCATCCATTTTGAGCCTCTAACATTTCTGCACTTTATTTATGTTTATTTCCATTGAGTTTATGGGGATACTAACACTTAGAATAGGTCATTTCAATTAAATATACTTGTTGTAATTTTCTGCAGAAAATTAATGTATAAAAAACATAAAATTTTTTAACATTTGTGTCACTTGTGCAACATTTTCAACAAGCTTTTGTTTGCTGTTTTTTTGCAGGTTAGTGACCAAGGAGGTGTCCAAGAGGCCATTTGGGGCCACAAGAAGCTAAATATCAGCCTCCTAAAGTTGGGTAACAAATACTCTCTCTTTCTCTTCTCTTCTATACATTGTAAGCAAGCCCAAGGGACTCCCAAGGGCTTGCACTTATCTCATTGTAATAATTTTATGCATTGTATTTTTCTTTTACAAGTTGCCTACACCTTGGTGAGAGCTTGGCTAAGCCAACCCCAAAAAATGTAAGGCTATGATTTATATTTAATTTTCAGCCATTTAATTTTCATTGTTTGCCCCACTTGTCATTAGGACAAGGTTGAGAGGTTAGGATTTATTTCCAAGTTTTTATTTTCAAGTTCTTTTCACCCACTTGTGCACAAAACCAGAAGGCTTTTTCCTCCATCTTGTGCACTTGTTGTGGTTGTTAGATTAGTTTTCATTTTAAGCATTTATCTTTCTTTTGTTTGCCTACACCTTGGAGTGAGTTTGGCTAAACCAACCCCCAAAATCGTAAGGCTAGGCTAGTATATGGTTATTTCTTCTCTATTGTGCTAAATGGTTTAAAATTATCTAGATCAGTAATCATCTTATGTTATCTTAAGCCCATGGAGGCATAATAAGTTTATTGTGCTTATCTTGCTCTTTCTTTTTCATTGCAAGTCATATTTTACTTTCAAGTACTTTGCTTTCAACTTAATAATCTTTCAAGCACTTCTTTTATGTCTTGCAATTTATTTTTATAAGCATTGTATAATCTTGTTATCTACTTTCAAGCATTTTAAGTTTCTTGCAATTTCCATTCAAGTACTTTACTGTTATTGTCATTTATCTTTCAAGTACTTTCCTTTTACATTGCAAGCATATTTTATATTACAAGCACTACATTGCAATCACCTTCACTGATCTAACTCAACCTAACTAACTTAAGCTCAATTTACCTTAGTCTCTTAGGGCCTAAAATCTACCTAGTTTAATAGGTCACCAACCACTGTCTCAACTTTTCCAACAAAAAGGGAACTTAAGGAAGAAGCAAGGGGTACTAGATCGGGGACGGTCTCACGACACTAGGTGTCCCCCTTGTGGAGTACTTTTGTTCCTGGATTGACCTGTGGAGTTAGGGTGTGGCCTTGTTTTCCTCACTTATTGAGCACCCAACAATGTTTTTGGTACAAGCAGGGAGAGTTCTTGGATTGTCACTTAGTCTAGTATTCACACTTCACATTAATAACTCAACTAATCCTAATCAATCCACATTAACCTAGGAAATCTACATTGGTATCTTTATGGTTTATACTTAAGTTACATTGCAAACACTTTGCTTTCACATCTACATGCAAGTTTTACTTTAAGCATCTTTTGGGCTTGACTAAGTGAACTAAAGTTGCACATTGGCCCTTGGAGGCCTCTTTTCAACATTTAATTTTGAATTTAAGTTGTGTTTTGATGTATTTGGCTCACCCTCTTGAAGTTGTGCATCCTTTGGAGGCATATTCACTGTTTGGTCTATGTTGTTGTGTATGTCGGTGAGACTTCCCCTTTGAGTTGCGCATCATTTGGAGGCACTCTTTGTTTGGGATAGTTGGCTTGATGTGTTGTACTCTCCTTTGAGAATCTTTCTTTACCTACAGATTCAAGTTCACTTCAAGTTAGTTGCTAGTTAATTTCTTTGTATCTTGCTTTGCCCATTATTGTATAATTTTCATCTATTGTATCATTGTTGTATCTCTTAGTTTACATTATTAACTTTCTAGATAGTTGTTTAATTCTTTCTTTTGTATCTAGTATTAATTGTTAATCTTGTATCTAGTAATTATTTTGTAATATTTTTGTAATCTTTGTAAAATCTAAACTCCCGTTAACATAGTTTACCCCTTGCCCAATCTTAGGCACTAGTCTTAGTGGACTTAGGGAAAGGACTTCTTTTGCATTTGAAATCTTGCACTTTGCATTGTTTCTTTGCATACAAGCTAGATCCCCAAACCTTTAATCAACTAAAATCAACTCCTAGAATTAACTTTTAATTTCACATAGTAACTAGGGTCTACCCCCCTTGGCTTCCCTAGAAATAAGCCTAGATGGAAGAGGTTCAAGTCGAGGTGACAATAGGCTTGAACCTAGGCATTATGCCTCCAAGGACACACTAAGTGGGTTGCACTTAGCCCACGTTTGCATGTGTGTATAAGGACGGAAACATTTTTGGCGCCGTTTCCGGGGATAATTATTTTATCCTTGGTCTAAACGACATAACTAATTTATTCTTTAAAAACTAAGTATAAACTTTAGTCCCTAAATTTTTTTAACTTGGATTGGTTTATTTTTGTTTGATTTCTCTTCAAGTGGCGAATCCATTGAACAAATATTTGAAGTATACTACTAGGAGCACTTCACAAGGAGTGACTTATTTTTTTCCTGAAACTGAAAAGGTTTATAGGAGGAGATTAAATCGCCTTGCTCCTAGAAGGCTACTTGAAAGTCTTGGGGAAGAATCACTCACTAATATCCAATACTTGTTTCAAACTAATAATCGACCAACTGTTAATACTCCTAACGTAGTCATGAGTTCCTTTTTGAGACCTTTGAATTTTGCAACAATCCAAGGGGCTCCTCATGCGATTCCTGAAAAAGCCATTGATAAGTTGCCATGTTTTCAGGGAAATAATGTTGTTAGTGTCCATTCACACATTCTGAATTTTTTGATCTATGTGTATTGAAGTATTTTCGGGGTCATAATGAAGAGGATGTTAATATGACATTATTTGTCTACTCTTTAGAAGGGGATGTGGTTTTCAGAGTTTGATCCCAACAAGTTTAGCACCCTAGCAAAAAATGTTACAACTTTCAAGGAAAGGTGGGGTGACAAAAAAGAGAACAGATTTCTACTAGCTTCCCTTAGCTCAAGTCATAAAAAAGAAAATGAGACAATGGATGAATTTAACAAGAATTTTAATGACTCGGTGAAAAGTCTCCCTACTACAATAAAGCCTTCAGATGCTACAATCTTAATTTACTATAGGGAATCTTTTGAGGGAGAAATGAGATATGCATTAAGGGACAAGGATCCTCAAACTCTTAGGGATGCACAAGTTATGGTTGTGAGGATTGATAAAAATATGCATGATGCTAGGAAGTCTAATATTCATGGTTTTACTAGAGGAACTTCTTCCCAACCTTATGATGAGAAGAAAAATAAGGTTGAAAGTCAAGTATCTTCAAATGATGAAATTAAGGAACTCACTCAATTGATTAAACAAATGGAAATTAATCATGCTAATCAATTGAAGGAACATGTTAGTCAAATGAATGTCATGCAAAATAGGTTGATAGCCATGGAAAGGGGTCAAGCTAGTAGGCCCCAACATAGGCCAAATGATAAATGGCCTAAGAGACCTCCTCCACAAGAGAAAAAACCACCAAATCCATTCAAATCCACTAACTTGGTTGACCACCAAGCTATTCCTTATTGCAAACCTTGTGGACAGTTTCATGAGGAATCAACTTGCCAAGTCTTTCTTCACATTTGTGATGAAATGGGACCTTATAGAACATAGAATGAACAAGTTAATATGTTTGGCCATGAGTATACTGTTGGCATGTATGAATGGATGGAATTGATGGAGCATAGTGAGGGGGTAAGTTGCATGAATAATGTTGTGGTGGATAAGGCAACATAAAAGTTTGGTCATGTTATCGCACAGTTGTATTTAGGGTAAAAGACAGATGAAAGGATACCAAACTGGCGTAACTGAACGAATCCCACCACTGTCACCTCAATGGGAAGGTTATTTTTGTTTAGGGATGTAAGGCCCAGGGGAGACGTCCCCGCTGACTTGGGGTTTTGAGAAGGCAAAGGTTTAGCAAGGCTAAGTGATAATTTCCCCCTCACAAGTCACCACTGATCAGAAAGTCCAACTTAATAACCAATGAGGATAAAATATAACCAGAAGTAATAACCAAGAAGAATACTTGCCTGAGACAGAGCAACAAAGAAACTACATGTGCAAGCTTGCTTGCTGGTTAGTACTTCATATAATCAAATTACTTTTTCTGATAATAAGCAATTGCACAATAATATTGACGAAGTAAATCAATGTTTGTACAATAGCTAAGATTTCAATACCACTTCTCAATAAATTCTAAAGCAATGCTGGCATTCAATATAATAATATCAACACTTTATAAACCATCCCTTAACCAATCATTCAATTGCTTTAAAAGATAAAATGAAAGCTACATACAGATGTTTATATCATGAAAAGGTGACAGAAGCACTAGGGTTAGTAAAATTAGTCTAGGCTAGGGTTAGAAGGTTAGTAAGAGATTGCTCAAAGTGTTTATAAGTTTTAATGATCAAGGTGTTCAACACAATGGAGGTATTAGATCAATGCTTTATAAGGGAAAATGGAGTCAAAAAGAGGCCTACAAATGTTGAAGGGTCGTGATGATAGTGATAGAGCTGGAGACAAGAGGGTTTGGTGTCGAAGTGTCGCTAAAGTGAGGCTTCAACAGGTCAAACCCTAGGGGAGATGACTCACTAGGGTGTAGGTGACCTAGACCCTAGTGCGTCTTCCTCCTTCTCTAGCTCAGAAAGACAAATTTTAACAGCTAGCTTGATATGGTTGAAGACAAGACAGTTAAATATTGAGGTGTTGCTAAAGTAAGGCCTCAACAATGAAACCCTAGGGGAGAAAGGCTCACTAAGGTGAAGAAACCCTAGGCATTAGTGCTTTCTCCTCCTTCTTCAGCTCAATGGCAAGAAAAAAATCGGCTAGCTTGAGTAATACATGCAATGGCTAAAGACAAGAGGGTTTAATGATGAAGTGTTGTTATAGCAAGGCTTCATCAACAAAACTCTAGGGAAAATAGCTCACTAAGGTGTAGAAACCCTAGGCCTTAGTGCGTTTTCTCCTTCCTTAGGTCAATTGCAAGATGAAAAATGACTAGGCTAGAAGAAAAGAATTAGAGTGTTGCTATGGCAAGGCTCTATCTTAATTCAACAAATAAAATGGCTCAAAATCTTGGTAGGGGCATGAGACAAGGACCTTTAGCATGTGCTTGTCACCTAGGGTTTGATTCAGCAAATTATAATAAATAATTCAAGAAAAACAACACTACAACCATTCAATCAAGAATTTTTGCAGGAATTTACTTACATTTAACCAAGAAATCACATAGCAAAACCCTAGTTGTAATACCTTCCACCAAGAGAAATGCCAAAAATGCCAAGAAAAGTCTTCCTTCAACAAGTGCGCCTCAATATTTCAGCCAATAACCCTAAGAAGGGTGCAAATTTTAGACCTCACCAAGTGGTGAGTGAAATATCTTCAAAATATGAAGGTAAAAACCTTCAATATATAGCATACCAATTACCTAAATTACATATTAGGTCATTAAAAGGCCGACAAGGCCAAAATACCAAAATCATACTATTTTACATTAAAAGTCTTAAATTAAAACCCTAATCAAGCAATAGTGAGACGTCATCCCCTTTATAGGGTGACGTTAGCCCCTTTTAGGGAAAATGCAACCTCCTGGAACAAAAGGTTATCCCTCCTTGAGCTTCTCCAAGCTGCCACACATGCCAAAACTGCCATATATGCCTCCCAAAATGTCCATACTACTGAGTGACGTCATGGGCATCCTGGGAGATGTCTTGGGCCTTCCAAGGCCAACGTTTCTGTGGAGAGGGCTCAACCCCCCTAGGTACAGGTTTTCCCAACTACCTCTTGTGGATTCTTCTGCTCTTCCCTGATACAAATGCTCTGCCCTGTCTTTGCCCCAGCATCTAGCTGGTGGGCTCTTCAGCCCCATGGAGGTTCGAACTGATCATCTCCCCATGTGTACCTGTCCAACATGGTACCTGTCTATCGGGCATGATCCTGCACATCAACAACTACGACTTCTAGGGGCTCATAAGTCACATGGATCATAGCAATGTCAATCACATCTCATCATCAATATTATTAAACATGTGCATAAAACCCCTTTACCCTAGTCTAGTGCTCAAAGACATTATACAAGTCTACAATGCAAGTTTGGAGGAGGTGACAGGATGTACTATTGGGCTAGTGTCTACTGGAAGAGGGATGTTTCTGGAAAGGATTAAATCCAAGTCATGTAAGTGGGTGAGGTGGATGGGGATGCTTGGATAAAAGGTGTAGTGATAACAGGGATGGCTTACCGATGGGTGCCTCTGTGGGGGGTGAGTTGCACCTGTCATGGATGCAATTTTTCCAAGCCCATTCATGCCTCTTATCTTCATTATTTTTCTTCCAAGATACTAGTCAAAGGACACTACCCTAGCTTGGTGACTAGTGGTGGCAATGTTAGCCACAAGCATTTCGCGGAAATGAGAAGGTTGGCTCATGATGAGACCCCCTTTCTCTTGGTTATGCCACCAAGAGCCACTACCTTGGCATGGTGACCAGATGTTGGTAGTGTCATACCGTTAGATGTTCATGGACCTAATAGGCTGGCTCGTGATGAGACCCCCTATCCTCTAACCAGGTCTTGTCTTATGTTTTTTTATCTTTTTATTTCTTTTTCTTTCAAGATGCCAGTCAAGGGACACTGCCCTGGCTTGGTGACCAGAGGTGGCAATGCTACCCACAAGCACTTTCACGGAAATGAGAAGGTTGGCTCGTGATGAGACCCCCTTTCTCTTGGCCATGCAACCAAGAGACACTACCCTAGCGTGGTAACCAGTTGTTGGTAGTGTCATACCATTAGGCACCCATGGACCTAATGGGTTGGCTCGTGATGAGACCCCCATCCCTCAACTAGCTCTTGATTTATTTTTTTACAGGTCCCTTTGTTTCTTGCTGAGAAGCCTTTTATTTCTTTCTCAGGGATCCCTAGGTGAAGCATATCGAGGTTTTATTCTTAGGATTTTATTGTCAGCTGCTTTTACCCCCCAGGCCTTTAGCCCATTCTTCCCACAAGGTAAGGTACAACCCCTAAATGATTGGCTAACCCTATGCCCAGACCAATGTAATGGGATGGGTGAGCAGGAGATAAGATGGAAAGTGGTATGTGTGTTGGGAACGAACGATGGTTTTTCAGAAATCCCCTCGAGTGGCAACTCAAAAAATATGGACAAAAGCTTGCTAGGGCATCCTGCCATTCCCCCCAGACATGGTCAAGTGGACAAGCATAAGATCCAAGCACCCGTTAGAAACAAAGGAATCAAATGCATATATTCAAAGATTTTGAGGATCAGAGTGATGTTAAAGTTTCTTCTATTATTAGGTTAGTTTCAATTTACTAGATAACAATAGCATAGACAGGATCACTGAGAGAAACACAATCACAAGAGTACATAAGCATTTATCCTCGGAAACCCTCAAGGGGAAGAAAACCCAGTAAAACTTCCTTAATATAGATAGCCAATACAATGCCAAGATAATGAACTAGACAACAAAGAATATCCAACACTGAGAAACACACCTCTCTCTCTTCCTTCTTCTAGCAACCGACAACTGCAACTTCCTTCAAAATTTGCGCACTAGATGAATGAGTTGAGTGTGTGTCTAAATGAGGCATTGGCCTCTCTTATTTATACAATTCTGGCACGTGTGGAAGTGTCTCTTCACTGGCAGGGCCGATTTCTTCTTCTGGGTGGTTATAACCACCTTTAATATATTCTGGTGCCGACTTCTTATTCAGCCTATTACAATTAGGGTTTGACCAATACACAAAAGGGAATTCTGTCATTTACAATACCCGACATGATCAATCCACAAAAGGGGATTGATCTAATCAATAATAAATATATTTTATCTTTATCCACAAAATGAGATAAGAATATTTTTTGCAGTTACACAATATTTTAACACTCCCTCTTAAGAAGAAGGATATTCTTTATCTTTTGACAGGTCACTGGATGTCAACATCAACTAGGTAGCAACATCCACTGGATAACATCATCAACTAGGCAACATCATCAACTGGGTAATCATCATTAACTGGATAACTGGAGGCATCCACTTGGTCATCTGACATCATGATCATTGACTGACATATCTATAAATCATCGGAAGTTTTTTTCTCTTTATCTTCGCGCAGAAGATACTCTTTTTTTATTTCGTCTTCACACAGAAGATACTTCTTTCTCATCTTCACACATAAAATATCTTATCTCTATACAGAAGATTTCCTATGAGTTTAGCCATTCCTTTTATGTTCTCCCTTCTCTTGTAGTCATCTAACTCACCCATCCACTGGGGAGGACTACTACCATAGCTTCACTCCTAGTCATCCCACATGAACTAGAGAAGCTAAGATGCTAGCCTGGGAAAAACTATACTCCCTTTCCATGATCCACGCAGGATCACGACACAAACCTCAAGAGCCAACTAACCATTCCACATGGTCAAGGTTTTTGTTCCAGGCTACTCAATCCTTGGCCAGAGGAGAGTATCTGCTCACTGCCCCTT
>SNQJ01S0073264.1:139740-157015 GCA_010110895.2 Picea sitchensis | reverse complement strand
TATGAAAATGAGAAACCAACCAAGATATTATTTGATGAAGTATTGGACCCATTATTCAAAATAGTCAAATTTGCTAATGAGCAAAAGAAAGAACACATAATCATAATTTAAACGAAAGTAAACATTTGATAAAAATTAACGTTTTTGTTTAAATTGAGATTTTTATGCTCGTTTCTAACTTTTGACATATATTCTTGTAATGAATATATCATACTATAGTGAATGTCTTAAGTTTGTCTCAAAGCAAGCCAAGGTATGGAACTATTTGAAAAGGTTGATTCTGTAACTCATTATAATTATCAAGATTCTAACGGGGGGCCCTTTAAATTTTGTAAAACATTTAGGGGGAGTTGTTGGGGCCCAACACCTCCTTATTCAACTCAATGGCAAGAAAAAAATCATCTAGCTTGAGTAATACATGCAATGGCTAAAGACAAGAGGGTTTAATGATGAAGTGTTGTTATAGCAAGGCTTCATCTACAAAACCCTAGGGAAAATAGCTCACCAAGGTGTAGAAACCCTAGGCCTTAGTGCATTGTCTCCTTCCTTAGGTCAATTGCAAGATGAAAAACAACTAGGCTAGAAGAAAATAATTAGAGTGTTGCTATGGCAAGGCTCTATCTTACTTCAACAAATAAAATGGCTCAAAATCTTGGTAGGGACATGAAATAAGGACCTTTAGCATGTGCTTATGACCTAGGGTTTGATTCAACAAATTATAATAAATAATGCAAGAAAAACAACACTACAACCATTCAATCAAGAAGTTTTGCAGGAATTTACTTACATTTAACCAAGAAATCACATAGAAAAACCCTAGTTGTAATACCTTCCACCAAGAGAAATGCCAAAAATGCCAAGAAAGGTCTTCCTTCAACAAGTGCGCCTCAATATTTCAGCCAATTACCGTAATAAGAGAGCGAATTTCAGACCTCACCAAGTGGTGAGTGAAAGATATTCAAAATATGAAGGTAAAAACCCTCAATATATAGCATACCAATGACCTAAATTACATTTTAGGTCATTAAAACGTCGACGAGGCCAAAATACTAGTTGACATTAAAAGTCTTAAATTAAAACCCTAATCAATCAATAGTGAGACATCATCCCCTTTCTAGGGTGACGTTAGCCCCTTTTAGGGAAAATGCAGCTTCCTGGAGAAAAACGTTAGCCCTCCTTGGGCTTCTCCAAGCTGCCACATGTGCTAGAACTTCCATATATGCCTCCCAAAACGTCCATCTTGTTGGGTGATGTCATGGGCATCCTGGGAGACATCCTGGGCCTTCCAAGGTCAATGTTCCTATGGAGAGGGCTAAACCCCCCTAGGTACAAGTCTGCTCAGCTACCTCTAGTGGATTCTTCTGCTCTTCCCTGGTACAAATACTCTGCCCTATCTCTGCTCCCTGCTGGGGTCTTAACATCCATCTGGTGGGATATTCAACCCCATGGAGGTCTAAACTAATCATCTCCCCATTTGTACCTGTCCAACATGGTACCTATCCATCGGGCATGATCCTGCTCATCAACAACTACGCCCTCCAGGGGCTCATAAGTCACAGGGATCATAGCAATGTCAATCACATCTCATCATCAATATTATTAAACATGTTCATAAAACCCCTTTACCCCAGTCTAGTGCTCAAAGACATTATACAAGTCTGCAATGCAAGTTTGGAGGAGGTGACAGGACGTCCTATTCATCTAGTGTCTACTGGAAGAGGGATGTTTCTGGAAAGGATTAAATTCAAGTCATGTAAGTGGGTGAGGTGGATGGGGATGCCTGGACAAAAGGTGCAGTGATAGCAGGGATGGCTTACCGGTGGGTGCCTCTGTGGGGAGTGAGCTGCACCTGTCATGGATGCAATGTTTCCAAGCCCATTCATGCCTCTTATCTTCATTCTTTTTCTTCGGAGATACTAGTCAAAGGACACTGCCCTGGCTTGGTGACCAGTGGTGGCAATGTTATCCACAAACATTTCATGAAAATGAGAAGGTTGGCTCGTGATGAGACCCCCTTTCTCTTGGCTATGCCACCAAGAGCCACTACCCTTGCGTGGTGACCAGATGTTGGTAGTGTCTTACCACTAGATGCTCATGGACCTAATAGGTTGGCTCGTGATGAGACCCCCTATCCTCTAACCAGGTCTTGTCTTATTGTTTTTAATCTTTTTATTTCTTTTTCTTTCAAGATGCCAGTGCCCTATCTTGGTGACCAAAGGTGGAAATGTTACCCACAAGTACTTTCACAGAAATGAGAAGGTTTGCTCGTGATGAGACCCTCATTTCTCTTGGCCATGCAACCAAGATCCACTACCCTGGCATGGTAACCATATGTTGTTAATGTCATACCGTTAGGAACCCATGGACGTAATGGGATCGCTCATGATGAGAACCCCCATCCCTCAACTAGCTCTTGATTTATTTTTTATGGGTCCATGTGTTTCTTATTGAGAAGCTTTTTATTGCTTTCTCGGGGATCCCTAGGCGAAGCATCTCGAGGTTTTATTCTTAGGATTTTATTGTCAGTTGTTTTTACCCCCCATGCCTTTAGCCCATACTTCCCACAAGGTAAGGTACAACCCCTAAATGATTGGCTAACCCTATGCCCAGACCAATCTAACAGGATGGGTGAGTGAGATATAAGATGGAAAGTGGTATGTATGATGGGAATGAACAATGGCTTTTTAGAAATCCCCCCTAGTGGAAACTCAAAACCTATGGACAAAAGCTTGCTAGTGCATCCTCTCATTCCCCCTAGACATGGTCAAGTGGACAAGCATAAGATCCAAGCACCCATTAGAAACAAAGGAATCAAATGCACATATTCAAAGGTTTTGAGGATCAGAGTGACACATACCATGATACCCTGACTCATTACCTCATGGAGAAAGAACCATATATGATGCAGGACCAAGCTGAAGGTGATGGATGTTGTTGTTGCTGCTGACAAAGTGGAGGTGCTGAAAGGGAGAAAAGATGGGCCATCCAGGTCCATGCTCAAGTCGATCTGGCTCTCGGTACTCCATCTCTAGGACCTGTGGGCCTCGATACATAATCTCCTAGTTATCCCTGAAAGTGGGRGATAAGAGGTCCAAATCCTACTCCACAACAAGTGGTTGAAATGACTAGATATAGTGGCATTACCTACCAAAGGAATGAAAGTACAGGTCAAGATAGAAATCAAACAAACATTCCCAAGGTAGCCCCAAMCCCTCCTAAGTCAAATGTGTATGCAAGCTCATATTTAAATATTAACTTAGGAGTATGGATAAGTAATACAAAGATGTTGGTGCATGTGTCGAAAATAATGAAGATTCCTTCTYAGAGCTATAGAAAATCCTTCTCATAATAATGTTGACATTCCACCAGCAGTATCTTATCAGGATGCACCTGTTATTTTGCAGAATATGGATAGGGGAAATGAAAATAATAGACCTTTTTACCTATCGTTTCTCATGAATGATTTTATTCTTGACAACTATATGTTTGACTTAGGAGCTAGCTCAAATGTTATGACTAAGAAAGTAATGGAACAATTGAACTTAAGAATATCTAGACCTTATCATAACATTTGTGCTATGGATAGAAAGACAATTCAAGTGCATGGTTTGATTAAAAGATTACAAGTACACTTGGCTGCATTCCCATACATTATGATAGAGATGGACATTGTTGTGATTGATGTGCCTGATTCTTGGGTTATGTTGTTATCAAGGAAGACAACTGCAGATTTAGGTGGTAATTTGCAAATGGATTTAACTTATCCCACCATTCTAACTCCAAATGGTTCCATGTTTAGATTAAACAAGGAATTGGAAAGGAAGTATCGTGTTGAGGATCCTAGGAATCCCACAAATGATATTGTGTATCATGAACTAGAGATGGGATGTTATGAGATAGAGTCTACTTCTCTAACATCTACCAAGATGGAACTTAAAAGTGAACCCCCAAACATATGTAGTGTTTGGGACACCATGGATTCTTTTGATGGTATTTTTCTTGAGGAAGATTTGGATAAAGTAGATAATGATTAGACTCCTTCAGAATTAAAGTCAAAGTTGGATTTTTCAGTTGAAAATGTGTCATCATCTCAGCCATCATCATAAGAGTCAGTTAGATGTCAGAAGAAGTTAGATGGAATTCTTGGGTCACATCCTCCTTGTTTTTCAGGAATTGGGAAAATCAAAGATAGAATGTATGATGAAAATCTGATGGAAAATCATAAGGATGATAAGGTTAATGTTGATAATGTAAAGTATATCATCCCTATGAAGAGGTATGCCAATCCTTTTAAGGAAAATTTAAGTTCAGAAAATTTTCACTTGGCACCTATAAAAAACATCAGAATTTTTAAGGAGGATTGTCCTAAGTGACCTAAGGTTAGAAGGTGGGATTCACGTGAGAAAAGTAGAAATCATGATAAAGTGTATCAGTGTTCTAGCAATTCTTCTCATCCAGTAGGACAACATAAAGTCAGACATGCTAGTGAGAGGACTGCCCCTTGAAGTGTTTGTTCACATGGCAACTTATTGTCCAAAGGGACACATTTTGTAACGTATCTCTAACCCTTCTCCTTTTATTCAAGTTTTGTATTGTTTCATTCATTATGTAATTATGTACTTAGACATTTTGTTGTATCATAGTTTCATTTTTGTAATTTTTGTACAATAGTTATTTCATTTTTTAATTATTGTTTATAACACTTTGTTTATTTCATTGTATATGTATATTTATGTTGGGTATTGGTGAGCACTCTGTTTTGTAGATGTTGGATTCTCGTATGCTCTCCTTCCCAAGTGAAGACAAAACACACACGTCCCCATGTGGAGCCAAATGTTGACCACCTATTTCAACTAGGGGTTCAACTCCATTTACCATGAAGATATGCACCTGATGGTGCTACCAAGTCAAAGACTTATTGGTTCTACAAGACAGTTTTGGCCTTCATCACTTCTTTTTGTAATGAAATTTATGCTCCCCTACGTGGGATAATAATGTAATGGGTCTGCATGGATCATAGTTACATCATTTTCATTAGGAATTCATCATTAGAGGAGTCCCTTTCACTCCGTGTTTGTTTTCCTTAGGTTATTAATTTGGCCTAACCAACTTTATTAATTTCCCTTAAGTTTTTCACTCCCACAAATAGATCCTCCAAAGTGGTGAAAGGCATTCTAATGGTCTATCCCTCTGGTAGCTAGTGTCTAGGAATATTTTAAATGACCATGTTAGACATATCCTAGAGTCTTGTGGAATTCTAAGTCTAAATTTTTATTTTTTTTACTAAATTACCTAGTTAGTGGTAATTTTAATTAACTTTTGATAATAAAAAAATGTAAAAACTAGGTCCTTGAGCTTTTTATAGCGGTAGTTTTTCTCAAAAGAAATGGAATGAGACCCCCTACACCCTTGGACCAAGTTTCAACTCAATTGGACAAGTTTTGCTAGGTGTTTGTCCATGAGGAGTCTTAGTCAGTCCAAAACAACAATTTAATTGCTAGTATTGATATAGTCAAAATATCATTTTTTGTAAAATTAAGAAAAATGGTTAGAGAAAAGATGAGAGATGATGCATAAACCTTTAATTAAGCCATCCTAATATTTTCTAACCCTCATTCCCCCTTTCCACCTAGCCACTACCACTTAAAGTTGTTCCCCCTAAGGAAGTTGTGCCCCCCTCTTTGAGGAAACTAAGGAAAGCCAAAAATTAAAAGAGAGTGGGCCCTCTCTACCCTAGTGAGCCTCCATAGAACCTCCACCTCACCCCTTTGACCAAGCAATTGGATGAAAACTCATCCCCCACTCACATACCAAAACCCTAACCCTAGAGTTGTGCCCCCCTCCTTGATATCCTCACTCTAGCTCTTGATTTGACACTTGGAAGAGATTCAAGAGGGGTAGCTCTAGCTCCCCAAGTATAAATGAAACCCCTCCCCTCCTCATTTCTCACCAATTCTTTTGCTATTGTTACTATGCTCAAATTTCTCCCATCTCTCCCATCTTTCTCTCTTGCTCATTCTTGCTCATTTCTTTTGGAGAGGAGTTTGTTGCAAGTATTTGCAGCAACCTCCTACTTGGATTAATAGAAAGATTTGGAGGACAATGGTGTGTTAAAAGTCTTCTTGGTGCATCTATGATTTGAGGTGATATTGCTTGGTGTTTATTTTGTGTAAGCATTATTTTAGATCTAGAGCAAATATCCCAAACAAAGTAGTTTGCTTGGGTGGATTTTCAATAGTATTATTGTGGATCTAAGTGAGTATATTTTAGATCTACAAAGTATTTTGTTTCCTCTAATAAATCTACTCACCATTTGTTCTTTTCTTGTAGTTTGCTCACAAATATTTCCAGGTCACTTCAAGGGTTTGAAAGACTTGTTTCAAATTTGAAAACTTGCCTTCCTCATCCATTTTGAGCCTCTAAAATTGTTGCACTTTATTTATGTTTATTTCCATTGAGTTTATGGGAATACTAACACTTATAATAAGTCATTTCAATTGAATATACTTGCTGTAATTTTCCGCAGAAAATTTATGTGTAAAAAACATAAATTCTCTTAACATTTGTGTCACTTGTGCAACATTTCCAACAAGTTTTTGTTTGCTAGTTTTTTGCAGGTTAGTGACCAAGGAGGTGTCCAAGAGGCCATTTGGGGCCACAAGAAGCTAAATATAAGCCTCCTAAAGTTGGGAAACAAATACCCTCTCTTTCTCTTCTCTTATATACATTGTAAGCAATCCCAAGGGACTCCCAAGGGCTTGCACTTCTCTCATTGTAATAATTTTTTGCATTGTATTTTTCTTTTACAAGTTGCCTACACCTTGGTGAGATATTGGCTAATCCAACCCCAAAAAACGTAAGGCTGGGATTTATATTTAGTTTTCATCCATTTGTTTTCCATTGTTTGTCCCACTTGTCATTAGGACAAGGTTGAGAGGATAGAATTTATTTCCAAGTTTTTATTTTCAAGTTATTTTCACCCACTTGTGCAAAAAACCGGAAGGCTTTGTCTTCCATCTTGTGCACTTGTTGTGGTTGTTAGATTAGTTTTCATTTCAAGTATTTCTCTTTCTTTTGTTTGCTTACACCTTGGAGTGAGCTTGGCTAAGCCAACCCCCAAAATCATAAGGCTAGGCTAGTATATGGTTATTGCTTCTCTATTCTGCTAAATGGTTTAAAATTATCTAGATCTAGAAGTAATCATCTAATGTTAGCTTAGGCCCATGGAGGCATAACACATTTATTGTGATTATCTTGCTCTTTCTTTTTCATTGCAAGTCATATTGTACTTTCAAGTACTTTGTTTTCAACTTAATAATATTTCAAGTAATTATTTTATGTCTTGCAATTTACTTTTATAAGCATTGTATAATCTTATTATCTACTTTCAAGCATATTAAGTTTCTTGCAATTTCCATTCAAGTACTTTACTTTTATTGTTATTTATCTTTCAAGTACTTTCATTTTACATTGCAAGCACATTTTATCTTACAAGCACTACATTGCAAGCACATTTTATCTTACAAGCACTACATTGCAATCACTTTCACTAATCTAACTTAAGCTCAAATTACCATAGTCTCTTAGGGCCTAAAATCTACCTAGTTTAATAGGTCACCAACCATTGTCTTAACTTTTCCAACAAAAAAAGAACTTAAGGAAGAAGCAAGGGGTGCTAGATCGGGGACAGTCTCATGGCACTAGATGTCCCCCTTGTGGAGTACTTTTGTTCCTGGATTGACCTGTGGAGCTAGGGTGTGGCCTTTTTTGCCTCACTTATTGAGCACCCACGAATTCTTTTGGTACAAAGATCGGGGACGGTCTCACGGCACTAGGTGCCCCCCTTGTGGAGTACTTTTGTTCCTGGATTGACCTGTGGAGCTAGGGTGTGGCCTTTTTTACCTCACTTATTGAGCACCCAACAATTCTTTTGGTACAAGCGAGGAGAGTTCTTGGGTTGTCACTTAGTCTAGGATTCACACTTCACATTAATAACTCAACTAATCCTAATCAATCCACATTAACCTTGGGAAATCTACAATGGTATCTTTATGGTTTATGCTTAAGTTTCATTGCAAGCACTTTACTTTCACATCTACATGCAAGTTTTACTTTAACCATATTGTGGGTTTGACTAAGTGAACTAAAGTTTCACATTAGCCCTTGGAGGCCTCTTTTCAACATTTAATTTTTAGTTTAATTTGTGTTTTGGTGTATTTGGCTCAACCTCTTGAAGTTGTGCATCCTTTGGAGGCATATTCACTATTTGGGGCTTGTTGTTGTGTATGCCGATGAAACTTCCCCTTTGAGTTGTGCATCCTTTGGAGGCACTGTTTGTTTGAGATAGTTGGCTTGATGTGTTGTACTCTCCTTTGAGCATCTTTGTTTACCTGCACATTCAAGTTCACTTCAAGTTAGTTGCTAGTTAATTGCTTTATATCTTGCTTTTTCCATTATTGTATAATTTGCATCTATTGTATCATTGTTGTATCTCTAAGTTTACACTATTAACTTTGTAAATAGTTGTTTAATTCTTTCTTTTGTATCTAGTCTTAATTGTTAATCTTGTATCTAGTAATTCTTTTGTAATATTGTTGTAATCTTTGTAAAATCTAAACTCCCTTTAACATAGTTTACCCCTTGCACAATCTTAGGCACTGGTCTTAGTGGACTTAGGGAAAGGACTTCTTTTGCATTTGAAATCTTGCACTTTGCATTGTTGATTTTGCATATAGGCTAGATTCCCAAACCTTTAATCAACTAAAATCAACTCCTAGAATTAAATTTTAATTTCACATAGTAACTAGGGTCTACCCGCCTTGGCTTCCCTAGGAGTAATCCTAGACAGAAGAGGTTCAAGTCGAGGTGAAAGTGGGATTGAACCTAGGCATTGTGCCTCCAAGGACACACTAAGTGGGTTGACTTAGCCCACGTTTGCAAGTGTGTGTAAGGACAAAAACACCACCTTCGGAGGGGCCATCCCAAGGGAGACAATTCGTTTGAGGTGCTCACAACACACTCTCCTCTTGCACCTTCATGATAACTTGGTTGTGTCTTTTCTTCATCTTCTCATTCTCGAACAATTGATTTTGCTAGGCACTCAGAGATAATGTTGTGGGTATAACAGTAGGCTCTTCAACACTAGTAGACATGGATTTGATGGAACACACTATCATACCAAGGCCAACATCCACAACCACAATATTATTCTCACCTAATTCTCCTCTTGGAGCTTGATCATCAAAGTTTAAAATCTCATCGAATGTTATGGAATGGTCAGGATACACTGCAAAAATGTCTTTGGAACTTTCTCCCGGGATTTCTCTCATAATTTAAAAGTCTGTAGCTATTGAAAACCGTGATAAAATGGTCAGATCAAAGGAAATCCCATCATATCCTATTGCATAGTTCTCTTGATCTTCTAATCTCGCCCCTCCAAATCGACGGTTGATGTATTAAATGAGTGAAATACTGAGATAGGCATAGTGGAAGACGGATGGAGGATGGAGATCGACATATTAAATAAGTGTGTGACTGAGATAGTCATAGTGCAGGACGAACGGAGGATGGAGATCGACATATTAAAACATTAATATTAAATCTATTACTAAATTTATTACAATTGTCAGGGTTTCATTAAACAAATTTCTTAATCCCAAGAAGGCCATCGTCAACTCTATAATAATACTCCAAAATTGGTGAATTTTTTGTTAAACTAACAAACTAATAACTGAATAATAAAAAAATCATAACTATAATCTTGACCTTCAACGAGAACTAATAATAATTAATGATACACTCTACGCTCTAAAAACAAAAAATGTTTAATAATACACTATGCACTCTAAAAATAAAAATAAAACGGTTAATCAAATTTTAGAAATACTTTGAAAAATCACATGTCTACCACATTGGTGTAACTTGATCAAATTCATTTAATGGTAATAATCCTTTTAAATTCCATGCAAACTTTGAAGTCAAGATCAACATAAATGCTCTCGTGGAATAAGCATAGTGATAAACTCATGATTCTTATAGTATGAAGTGTTGATGATTGCAGCTACGTGAGACATTCTCCAGCTTACAAACCTGAGAGAAAGCCCCTAAGAGGGGTGTATGGTTCCTATCTGAGACAGATATGGAACATAGAGATGGACTCCTCCTTATAGAGAGTTGAGAAGAACTCCAGATGATTCTCCTGTGTAACATAGTGAGAAAGGAGATCTACAGAGTTGGGCGTGCTTGTGGTTGAGCACAAGGTGAACGTGTGAAATCCCAAAGTGTTGGGTGCATCGTCACGAGAATAGAAATGAAGATGATGTATTAGCCTCCTTTAAGCAAAGAGTTGATGAGAAACTTCAGATAACTCTCTTGTGTAATGCAGTGGGAAAGAATATTTGTTGAGTGGACGTGCATGTGGATGAGCACAGGTGAACGTGATCCTAGTGGCTAAGAACTATAAGTGGTTCTTCTGTGTAATGCAGTGAGCCAGAGATATGGACATCCATTTGGATGTGCCCCTAGTGGATGAGCACTAGTGGGTGTATGAGATCCCTTTCTATATTGTTCAAGAGTCATACCTACCTGTAACCCTAAATGTAATGTAAAGGGTACAGGTCGGGCCCACCTTAATGCAATTGTTAATTAATGTAAAAGATAATTAATCTAGTCAATATTAATTATATTATGAGATAGAGAGGTTGCCCATGTTGTGCCAATAGACACTTATGTTAGCAAGTTCAGTTTATTACAAGTAAAGGTAAATTCCCCATTTAGGAATCATATCTTTTGTGTGAGTTTGGAAATTTCAGCAAGTACATCTACTTGGGAAAAGTGCAGACCTCTCTTCGATGCTAGTCTTATAGGGTTTGCAAGCACCCTCTTGTGTGCTAAGTTTTCTTTGTGGTGAAGGTATTTCTCTTGAAGACTATAGCAAAGGATTTGGATGGGTTTTCATCCCTTGTTGAGAAGTGTTTCCCAGGATACTTCTTGTGTTCTTGTGCATGGTGTTTCTTCTTATGATCTTGGTTGCTGCAACATTATTGGTTGTGGTTAAGTTAAATGATAAAATTGAATGAAATTCATGCTTAAACTTTTCTATTGAAAAATCAACATGGAATCAGAGCATAGGTATTGAAGAACCCATTGCACAAACAACTTTCAACCATCCTCTCTCTCTTCTACAGAAACCGTACGACCTGCTCTTATGGAGGTTTTCAGCACTTGGCACTTGGACGTTGGGGATAAAAATGGCATAGGAGTGTATGGCATCCTTCATCGCGCCTCCAACAAGCTTCAGATCAAAATTTTGGCATTTTGAAATTTTGTCCCTAGGGTTTCGCTAATTTTTGCAGAAATTTCAGTATTATGGTTTCTGCAACTCATTGAAGGAGATCTTCATCTCACCAGTGTTATCCTATATTTCAAAGGCTTACTGTTGGCATTCATAAGTCCAACAAAACCAAAAATTGCTAGCCTATCCTAGCTGTTAGGTTTTCTAGCCCAGTTGACAAAGGGTTGTGACGAATCTAAAATTATGATGAACAAAACTATGATGGAAGATAAGCTTGATGGATCAAGCAACTTCAAGTTCCTGGAAGACAAGACTTCAAAGGAAGACTTGTTATGGGTGATACAAAAAGGTGTCACTGTGACATACCTCCTTCATGAAGATGTCAGAGGACAGAGATCAACCATGTGCCATTGGAGAAATCATATCAGCACCCTCAGGTATGCACTTGTATACATATTATTTGTATCATTGTCATGAGGGTAATTGCAGGACGAAGAAACCTTTTGTTGAAGTATTGGATCCAGAGGTATCTCAATGCATTTAGAGGAACAACGCATTGGAAGTGAATACTACAGGTTTGATTGTTGTAATTGTCATTCCTCTAACCTATATTTCTGAAGTTTGCTACATTACAAGTAGTTGTTGTAATTGTGACAACAATACTTAAATTGTTTTGATTCTAGAGATGTATTCATTATTCTCCTTTAGGAGATATTCTTGTTTTGGTTTCTCTTGTTTTCTTGTTCCATACAGGTTAAGAACAAAGGAAGATGTTTATCCTTCAAAGGGAGGCAAAACTTTTTGAGAAAGAGGAAGAATATAGCCATCCTTGAGACAATTAATAATGCATGATCATAATCTTTCTATGATTCCATAGGCAGAAGCATGCATGACATAGTGTATGTTCAAAACAAGAGGCTTCACCAAACTTTGAAAAACATAACTCCCAAATCTTCACCAGGAGTGAAGCCTGAGATTGAACACTTCAGGATATTTGGGTGCCTAGTGTATTTGCATGTACCCAAAGAGAAGAAGTCCAAGCTAGACCCTTCAGGGAGAAAGGATACATTTATGGGATAAATAGTGAATCATCGAAGACATTCCATATCTACATCCCTGGTTAGATAAAGATTGAGACAAGCATATATTTTTTCCTTGAAGAAGAGATAACCTTTCAAAGATCCAAAGAATCTCATATGGAGATTGATAGTGATACAATACCTTCTCCCCCTTCAACATTTTAGAGGGAGACATACATTATTCCAGCTGATCCAGTTGCTCCATTTGATATGTCCAAGAGATATTGCAGTAGGGAATAAAAGGCATGCCTAGGCTCACTCTACAGGAGGCATAAAAACATACAAGCCCCTCAAGGGACATCCCTAGAAATCAAAAGATATTTTCGAGCTATCCTTCAGTCATGAGCTACTTCTTTAATTTTGAGCCTCCTTTTCTTGTAGAAGCAAAAGGAGAATAGGTATGGCAATATTCCATAACAAAATAATACTAGTATATCTTAAAAGAATGATGCTCAAGATATTGTTCAGAGAACAGAAGGGAAGCTTGTGGTAACTTCCAAGTAGATCTATAAGATCAAACATGCAGCTGATAGGAAGTGTCGAGAAATACAAAGCAAGATATATAGCCAAAGGCTTCTCACAAATAGAGGGAGTTGTCTATGATGAGACACTTGATCTAGTAAGACTAATACACTTTCATCCGTACTACCATTCATGAGTTGGAAACTATATTAGATGGATGGATTCTTGATGAGTTTGGGTTCCAAAAAGAGTATTGTTGATTCAAACCTATATTATTACAAGTGTTGGTGACAAGAGCTTGATTTTGATGACTTATTCAGAAAGCCTTGTTGGATACAAGTTAGCTTTGAATTTTGATTTCGAGATGAAGGATATGAGTATGATGCACTAATTCTTGTACAAGAAGTATGACAATGGACCGATGATATTTTCCTGAGTCAAGGAAAATATACAGTGGGAATATTAAAGAAGTTTAGTATGACAGAATGCAAAACCACCATGATGGATTTGAAGAAAATGAATGATGATGATTCATACAAGATTGATCCATAGCTGATTGGATCATTGATGTATCTGGTTAACACCAGATCAAATTCATGCTATGCAGTGAATGTACTTAGTAAATACACGAGTGAACCGAGACAGACTCACTGGATGGCAGTAAAGCATGTATTGAGATATATATGAGGCATAGTTGGATATGGCCTGAGATATGCCTCCAATGTGAACTTGCGTTTGTAGGATATGTCGATACAGATTGAGCAGAGTACAATGGACTGAAAGAGCACATCCGGTTGTTGTCTTCCCATGAAGTTTGCCACGATTTCCTGATGTAGCAGGAAACAAAACTTTGTGGCCTTGAGTACCACAGAAACATAGTATATAGCATTGAATGTGAGAAGCCATATGGATTCACAAGATTCTGGCAGATTTACTTGACCATGAGATGGATCGTATGATGATAACCAAGAGATGTGTATAAAGCTCTTTGAGAACCCAATGTTTCCTGATGGATCGAAACACGATAAGATGAAATATATTTGTATCAGAGATATGATGCAGAGGAAAATAGTACACATGCAGTACCTTCCTACACATGAGTATATTGCAGACATCTTCACCAAATTAACTTGGTGAAGAATGCCTCCCTAGTTGAGAGGGAGTGTTGATGACTCCAGCCAAGACAAAGTTCAAAGTACATCTGTGTGATACTTGGCATGATGAATAATTCCTTCCTAGTTGAGAGGGAGTGTTGATGATTGCAGCTACGTGAGACATTCTCCAGATTACAAACCTGAGAGAAAGCCCCTGAGAGGGGTGTGTGGTTCCTATCTGAGACAGAGCTGGAACATAGAGATGGCCTCCTTATAGATATTTGAGAATATCTCCAGATGATTCTCATGTGTAACGTGGTGAGAAAGGAGATCTGTAGAGTTGGACGTGCATGTGGCTGAGCACAAGGTGAACGTGTGAAATCCCAAAGTGTTGGATGCATCGTCATGAGAACATAAATGAAGATGATGTATTGGCCTCCTCTGATCAGAGAGTTTATGAGAAACTCCAGATAACTCTCCTGTGTAATGTAGTGGGAAAGAGGATCTGTTGAGTGGACGTGCCTGTGGATGAGCACAAGTGAACGTGATCCTAGTGGTTGAGCACTAGAAGTGGTTCTTTTGTGTAATGCAGTGAACCAGAGATATGGACATCCATATGGATGTGTCCCTAGTGGATGAGCATAGTGGGTGTATGACATCCATTGTTATATTGTTCAAGAGTTAGACCTGCCTATAACCCTAATTGTAATGTAAAGGGTATAGGTCGGCCCCACCTTAATGTAATTGTTAATTAATGTAAAAGATAATTAATCTAGTCAATATTAATTATATTATGAGATAGAGAGGTCGGCCATGTTGTTTCAATAGATACTTTTGTTGACAAATTCATTTTAGTATAAGTAAAGGTAAATTCCCCATTGAGGAATCATATCTTTTGTGTGAGTTTGGAAATTTCAGCAAGTACATCTACATGGGAAAAGTGTGCATCTCTTTTGGGCGCTAGTCTTCTAGGGTTTGCAAGCACCCTCTTGTGTGCTAACTTTTCTTGGTGGTGAAGGTCTTTCTCTTGAAGAATATAGCAAAGGATTTGGTTGGGTTTTCTTCCCTTGTTGAGAAGGGTTTCCCAAGATACTTCTTATGTTCTTGTGCATGGTGTTTCTTCTTGTGATCTTGGTTGCTACAACATTATTGGTTATGGTTAAGTTAAATGTTAAAATGGAATGAACTTCATGCTTAACCTTGTCTATTGAAAAATCAACATGAAGTACATGGTAATGTTTCTCATGGAAGTTTTGTGAATTTATTTTCATCGTGCATTTGCATAGTCTTCAAACTATACATATAGATTTAGATTTTAAGCTAATGATCGAAATCAAAAATAGTCATCATGATGAAGGAATAGTTTATTGGTGAATTTCCATTCGATTAATTTAAGTTACATTGTAATTCAAGTTATGGTGGGTTATTAAGTTTATCGTGAGATTATAATTTATTATTATTATTATTATAGGTGTATTTTTATGAATGAATTTTTTTAAAATTAATGTTGTTTTTAAAATTTGTTAAGTTTGACTAATTTATAATTTAAAATTTTCTATTTATTAAGGATTAAATTTAGGAATACGATTATATATTTTATGTTGGGATTTTTTAATAATTTGTTGAAAGTTTTGAAACGTCCACATTTCAAGTGGAAACTTCACCCATCATGAAAAGATAAAGAATGAAAAGATAAAGAATGGGAAAAGAGTGAAGAGATGAAATTAAATAAGATAAGGAAAAATAAGATAGTTTTTTTAATGAAAGGAACAAAGTAAAAAATGATAAAGTGAGAAATTATTTAATTATTCAATTAGCCAATGGTTCCACCCATCATCAAGGACCAATGAAAAGTTAAATAATGGGAAAAGAGTGCCAAGAGATGAAATTAAATAGGATAAGGAAAAATAAGATAGTCGTTGATGAAATGAACAAAGTCAAATGATACAGTGAGAAATTATTTAATTATTCAATTAACCATTAGTTAAGACATTGAGGAATTTGTGATTAAAAGTTAAATATAACTAAAATTAAATTGAAAATGAATAAAAGGGGAGGGGTCAAATACAATTTCAAAAAACCCATGAAAAATAAGAGTGTGCCCAAAAGGGTTAATAGTAAAAGGATAAATAAAAGAAGAGGTTAAAAATAATGTGGACTAGGTTACAGAAGAGCGAGTAACAGAAAAAAAAACAAAAAAAAAACCCACCCAAATTAGGTTTCATGGTTTCATGTTGAAGGCGATGAATAATAGTTTTCCAAGAATGGATTAGTTTATATCCATCTTCTCCATTAAAATTATCTGGGTGTTTTTCAATTTCGAGAGCCTCCCGAATGAGACACAAGGTGTAGTAGGGCATTGAAGCAAGAGGAGGGGGAGTTTTTAGAGTTAGAATTGCGAGCTAAATGGAAAGATTTGTTGATTTGAGTGATAGAGTAACCATTGGCTACAAATTCCTTTGCTAAGTGGCCCTTTTATTGTTCAAGTAATTGAGGAGCAGAGATTTGACTGGCTCTAGAAATGAGAGTTTCAAGAATAGAGGAATTTTGGGCTAGATGATGATGGGAATGGGCATGAAGGTATCAGTCGGTATGGGTTATTTTTCTATAAACTTGGTGGGTGAGCGAACCATCAAGAAAAACAGGAAATAAGAACATCCAAGAAGGGAAGAGAATGATCATTCTTCATTTCCATCGTAAACTTAATATAGAAATATGGTCACCTTTTCCAACCAATTTTGCTCAAAATCTAACCTGAAATTTAGAAGAACCGTTGAAATTGCATAGTCAAGGCACAACAAGGGTTTTTCATGCACCGAATCTATCTATACATTCAAAAATACAATTTGAATAATGAAAATTTGCATTTTCACTAACAATCATGTAGCCAAATTCACATGATAATTGTGAGGAAAAATTTATAAAAAATTAAATATGTATACTTGTACATTTCCATGGACTTAATTATATTCTCTCGTATCATCCACTTATCCCATATTATCCTCTAATATTTTATTAAAAATACATATCGAAAGTTATAACTACAATGAAGACATGGAGATTGTTGTAAATAAAATCATTGTCACTTAAATATCCACCTTTTCCACTAAAACGATATGGTATTGGCAATGAGAGACTCAATCAAACTGCAACCAAATTAAATATTAGATTTCTCTAAATAGTAGAGAAGCAACTAAACAATGAAAGAATCTCTTATTTGTCTATGCATAAACAAACAAAACATAGACGAATACTGAAATTCTTTCCTCCTCCACCCAACATGGGATGATTATGTTAAGAACCAAACATCAATATAGCATAGAAAAACCTCAGAAAAAGTACTCAAC
>SNQJ01S0073264.1:122280-139690 GCA_010110895.2 Picea sitchensis | reverse complement strand
TTTGGATACTCTAGGAAGAAGTTATGATTGTTTTACCTGGAACACCTTCTTGAGACTAGTCAATAGGACTAGTTAGATACCCTATCTTACACAAGGTGTATCTACAAATTTAAGATGACCCAGAAGCTGAAATTTTTACCACATATACCTTTATAATTTTTTGATCCGTCTACTAAATATACTCCAAGCCATTCCTTCTGAAACATTGTAGAAAAAAAGTTATAGCGAAAATGCCAAGGTGTCTCAGATGTAGCAGCGAAACCCCAAGACCTTAAGCTTTGATACCATATGTTAAGAACCAAACATCAATATAGCATAGAAAAACCTCAGAAAAAGTACTCAACACCTTGAAAAAGAGATAATTTCAGATAATAAGCCTCTTCGAGGGGGCAACCTCCTTTTACCCCACTTAAATGTTCAAGTACAAGATGATTCAAAATGAACATGTCTCCTTGGTATATATAGGAGAATAGGAGGTATAATTACAACTAATGGCCTAAATCCGACATAAATAAAATAACATTACTAATATAATATGCCCTAATTAACGGGTAATGAGCCAATATTAGGGCTTAACATAACAGATTGTTGGTTGTAGAATCAGAGGAACTTTGGGTTTGGAATGATTCTTTGCTCTTTCTTCTTTGAAAGAGTGCCCAGTTTCATCCCTCGAGAGGTGGTATGAGGGAACTAGGCCTCTCTTCCAGCCTTATGTAGATGGGCGGTGTTGCTGCCGCGACAGGGGGGAGGGGGGGAAGGACCATTGAGGCCTTTGATGACAACGTTTTTTCTTGGTTATTACGACAGATCCTGGTCATAAAATATTACCCCTATGCTGGGATTGACTTCTCGAGAGATCCTAAGATACCGATACCTCCCAACGCGGAGCGAGGAGAGATGGGTAAGTTTTCTTTTTGTTGTTTTTATATATATCATTTTTTTTTATACCAGAGCATTTGATAGATATGTGTCTATTATGTGCAGATGTGGGGTCAGTGCGACCAACGGACTATGCGAGGAATAGACGACGTCCTCGACCAAAGGTATCCCTAGCCGCAGCCAGCGGGCCAGCAACAGCATGAGTACCTCTAGTCGGTGAGGCTGAGAGAGTTTTGAGATGAGTAGAGTGAAACTTCACCTCACTTACTCGCATAGTGCCCATGGCAGAGATCAAGGATCTGCCGCCATCTATGAAACCTCGTGTAGTGGGGGCACCATGGACGCAGGTCTGACCTTTTTGGCATTTGGAAAATGTCCTTGACCATTACAATAGGGCCAATAGGCTCCGTCCTTAGTTAGGTTGGAATTTTCATGTGCCGAGGGCACTAATTGTATTTTTTTGAGGTCATAAGATTTATGACTCGTTACTTAGTCACATTTTTGAGGCGCTTGCGCCCACCTATGTACTCTGATGTTTTTGATATTATATATGGATGTTTATGTATTTTTATGTCTAATGGGTTATATTTTCTTTAAAAATGTATTTACATGTGCATGTGTGTGTCTTTCTTATATGTGTGCAAGATGACAATATAAAATTTGATTAACTAGAGTATCTGTGACTTGATTTAACCTCCTAGGAACATGAAAATATGTAATATAATCAAATCTTCGTTCTAAGAGATGTACCCTAAGGAACCGTCGGTGTAAAGTAGGATCATGAACACGATAGACTCTATTTAACCGAGACACAACCAGCTGAGCATCTAAATAGAACCAGAGGTGAGAGATACCAAATGACAAAGCGTCATGAAGAAACTCAATAACTGCGTTGTATTCGATGAAATTGTTTGTGGTGTTGCCTAAACATATACCTCTTGAAGATAATAACTAGCCCTAAGGTGTAAAAATTACCCAAGCTGCGGAGGCAAGCCTCCGAGTGTGCCGGCTAGCGCCGTCTGCATATCCAACGAACACCTCTGATTTACTTGACATCTTCCACAGTGAAAAAAGATAACATCAAAAAACGACACGTCCATAAAACCAAAAGAAAGCAAAAATTAATAGTACAAAGACTATACATATGATACAAAAAGTTACCCAAGGTGACCTACCTATGAGTAATACTTCTTGAGGTAGAGCCCATTTCTAGGCTCTGCCAAAGCATGTCCCTCGAAATCTACTAGACGATAAGTGCCCTTTTTTAGAACCTCTTTTACGATGAAAGGTATGAATCACATGGGTTTGAACTTGCCTGCCCCCAGGGGGTCCTTATATTGGTGATAGACCAGGACAAGGTCACCTTCTGAGAAAATCCGAGGATGAACGAATTAATCATACTGAATGCCACAGAATTCCTTAAATAAATCCGTGTAGATTTGAATCTCTTCGGGGGAGCAGTCGGCTTCAACAAAGACATTCTCCACGATGCCAGGGGTTCTGGATATGTTTATAGGTATAGTTTCGGTGATGGTTTCCATATTACCCTCAGCATAAACAACATGTGTAGCCAAAGGATTGATAGGACAAGACCTATATCCATTCATAGTCAAGGTGAATTCCCCTACTTCAATTCTGCTTAACTCTAGGAGGAAGTAAGATATGTGATGGAGATCATCCTAGGGTTTGTCCAGACTAGTCATTGCTTCCATGATTGCTTCGTCTAAGGGCAAGACTAAGTCTAAAGAATCTGTATCAATGAGGGAACCTTGAGCCCAAATAGGCTCTAGAATTTGATCTAACTCTTGTGCGGGAGTTGGATCGGGGTCGGTGGAAGCTTGCTGGACTAAAGAGTACGCTACTTCTACCGTGGACAAGGGCATGGACATACCATGGTGCCCTATCCCTTCCATCATGGCCGATGGGGGAGGAAGAATCCATAGATCGCTGAAGTAAGTCGTGTGAAACAATGAAACTTTGAAAACCACAACCTTATGGTGGTCAGATATGAACTTAACATCACCTTGAGGAGGTGGGTAATTGAAAGTACCCATCAAAGGTGCGCACAAACCAACCCCTATGTTGACAATTCCGGGTTGATTGTTATCAATCACTGGGACCGCGGATGCCCCCAATGAAGGGTCAGGATGGGAGAAAGACAACTGATCAATGGTCACAATCCGACCCTCATGTGGAAACAACAAGACCTGGAAAACTGTAGCAACTACTGCTTGCATAGCATAGGTACAACTCCTCCCTAACAAGAGATTGTAGTTGAGAGATGCGTCGACCACTTCAACCTCGACACACATGGTTTTCCCTCCTAACTGCACGAGAAAAGATGGGATAATTCCATGTGGTTAGAACGAACGACCGTCGAAAGTGGTAAGAAGAGTAGGTGAAAGAGACAAAATAGGCTGGCCAATGGCCTTCGAACATGCCAAAGACATTACACATGTTGAGGCACCCTCATCAACCACCATGCATAAAATGTTTCGATTAAAAGTTTTTGTGGTGTAAGCCACTACTATCTAGAACGCTACGTGGTAAGGGAGATGAGGTTTTAAATCAGTCGTATCAAGCATGATCGTACCCGGATTACAAGTCTCAACGGATTCTAAAGTAGCTAACAAAGCCTTTCTCTGGGAAGGGCAGCTTTGGATGACTTCCAAAGCAAACATTGCACAAGGGGTTTAAGACAAATCCTCCACCACAAAGTAGTTCTGGGTGGCCCTTGCATTTGGGTTGTGAGAAGCTTTCTTAAACGCACCTTTTGGGATGCATGTCATGGTTTCTCCTAACATATTCTCGATCTGGAGAGGAAGAGATGGGGTTTTATCTTCTTTACCCTTCTCAGAGGTGCTTGTCTTGCTGTAATCATGTGCTCTAGTTGATATATAGGCATCACCTTTCATCATATAGACATTCGCTGAGGCAGGATTGTTTGAAGACGGAAGGGGTCCTTGGTTTCCCCCTTTCGTGCTTGTAGAGGCTTGAGTTAGATTTTGGACATGTTCAAATGGGTTTGTTAACACAACATGCTACTTCTGTGACAATAACTTTTGGGCCTCTGCAAGCCAAGGGAATTGGTGAGTCGGGTGGTCTTCCGCACACAGATTACATGGGTACCTCGACTTATTTTTTCATTGTTTCCCCCGCCAGCATTATTAGTGGATTTCGTGTCCCCTTTACCCTTCTTACGCTGTTTATTCTTTCCATCAGGCTGCTTGGTGGCCTTCGGATTTTTTGACTGCACATTGTGTACATTCGATGTTTGGGTAGGGGGAGAAGCTAGAACAGTAGTCTGGTTGGCCGTTGTATGCTGGATAGAAAATTGCTTCAATTATTTCGTCAGTTGTTCAGTGAGCTTTGTTTGTGCTAAACCAACAATACCATCGGCATGTGGTCCTGCTCTCTGTCTTTTTTTATCGAGTATCGATCGTGGCACATCTAGAAAGATTTTGTATAGTAGACTAGACTGAGAATAGATTAGCTCAAGTTGTTGAGCTCTCATGATTGCATCTTCTTCGGAAAACACCCCTGACGTTGTGACGTCTTTGGATAACTTTGGGACCAAAGACTTAAGGAACCACTAAAGTAGGAATGCTGGTGGGACTGACACCTTAATCAAACTCTTCTGGCATCTCCATTCTCAGATGTGATCATAGATATGGTCTGATTTTATTTATTCAAAATTGGCCAGCAATTCTGTGCCAGCATCGTATCTCACAGGTAATTGGAAATGGTTTAGGAAAGCCATTGCCAATTCATCGAAGGAAGAGTATCTTGAGTGGTTGAGCTCAATGCACCATTTCGTAGCACTCCCAATGAGAGTACGTTGAAAAAATCACAATTGTATGGAGTTGTCTTTCAATGAATTAGATGAGCACCAAAGGTGAAAAGTAGTCACATGATCCCCTAGATCTTCATTAGGATTGGCTTCAAACTTTGGTATGTCCGAAGGAAACTTTGTTAGCATAGGGGGCCAATGTGGATTGTGATAGATAGGGTCATTCAACAACCTTGTTAATTCTGGAAAATGTAAGGTTGCCAGGACAGGTAGTTTGGGTTGTTGGTTATAACCATGGAAAAAATGGCTTGGAGTTTGACTGGCACTAGGTTTCCAGGAAAAGTTGTGTCATTAGCTGAGGTTCTGGTAAAAACCATGGCCATGAACAACGTACAAATTTTGCGTTTGAGGAGAAATCATCGACTGATTCCTGAAATAGGACGTAGATGGTTGGGCGTGCATTACATTCGGAGGACTTTGGGAAGGGTTACCCCATGTCGATCCCATGGTCATAGGTACTGCACCTTGCCCGGGGTTCCATTGGTTGTGAAAATAATTGCCCCATATTGGCATACCTAACAAGGGAACTGATCCCTCCCAAGAATTCCAAGGTTCTGATGCTGAAGAAGTTCTTGGGTTTTCCCCCTATGCAGGAATAGTACCCTACATAGGATTAGGTTGTCCGTAACCGAGGTTGCCTCCAGTCGGGAAAGAAGCTGATGAGAAAACGTTGTTACCAAACACACAGAACAAATAAAACAATGTCGAACCTACCAACATATTATGAGAAGGTGATCCTTGACTCCTTGTTCCAAATGAACTATGGTGTGCATTCGGCCTGATAGATTGCTGGTGGGTACTGCTGAGTGAAAGGGACGAAGGAGGGATATGACCTCCTCCATAAGGGAAAGCGTTAAAGGGAGTGGAAGTTCCGCCCATGGGTCCTTGTAGAGGAGTGTTAGAGCTCCCTGCCCCTAGACCTAAAGTCAATAAAGTGGAGTATGATAGTACAAGGCTTGTACCTGAGCTAGGCATCCCAAATGAGAACAGAGGGCCTATCACACTATGTGTGGAAGGAGTAGTGGCCGCCACAAAATACTTGATCATATCACTGCTCGAGGTAGAGGAAGTCGAGACCATGGTGGCTTGGACCTGTGACGGTGGGTTAGGAGGTGGAACACCCCCGTGTGGTGATAGTTGTAGTGGGAATAGAAGAATTCCTAGAAGAAGTGGAAGCATTGGTTACCATTGCTGTGTGTGACACTCTCTGGCATCTGTAAGGATAAATTTGTATGATGATGGGTGCCAAAATATCAGTGGTTGGAGTTTTGGGTGGACCGAGAGCTTCTTCTCTAAGGTCTGAAATAGTTGGTTACTCCGGATGTTGGTTGGGCACAGTTTCCTATGGCCCGGTCGCTTCAAAGGACCCTTGTTGGTCTAGCTTTCGCCTTAGCGGTGGTGAGGGTGGATCCAGTGTAACCAGTGGCAGGCCAAGAAGCCTTCATGACTGGTGGAGCTCATGATCCTCCATTGTGTGACAAGATCAAAGACACACTAGGGCTTTCTATTCGTTCAAAAACATCACACACTAGAAAAATTCCCTACGAGATAAAACAAGCAATGACTAAACTATTTGGAAGAACAGTTACAACAACCAACACTAGAGCAACTTACCGATGCAAGTGAAACTCGAACACGGAAGCACCCTCCAGGTATAATCTGCAAAGTGTGGCCTGATGTCTATCCTAGGTACCGCAGTCTACCCACGCAGTCACCTATGTAAGTCCCTAAAATTATGGCAACTAGGTTGCCAGCACGTGAACAGTCACTAGGAGGGTACAGTCGATAATCAGGTGGACCGCAATGAGCAGAGTATCAAGCCCGAAACCTATCAAGGGTATCAAAAGCATGTGGTCTGGAAGGAAAATGAGGACCTCAAATGGATTCAAGACCCACGAAGCTCTGTGGCAAATGCAATCGACAAAATCCCAAAACAAGCCCTCTATATGCATTCCCCACTACGCTTGATCTGGCTTTGGAGGGGTTATATCCACTACCTTTCTGCACACAACCTCATTTTTAACCCTCATGTTAGAGGGGGGTCTCGAATAACTTTCACAATACTGAACTTTTAACACTCCCTAGCACAGACTCTTATGTATGTTTTGCAGCCTTGAAGAGTTTCCTCTCCAACCTAAATCAAGGCTCTAGCCTAGACTAGTTGATGGACCCTACAAACATAAAGTCTAGTTGATTTTAATTGATCGTTAATTTTTGATGGCTTGTCTTAATTCAAAGGTTATGAAAGTGAAACTAATGATGTTTTGAGAGATGAAAGAAAAGATAAACAAAAAGTTGGAAAAAAAAAACTTCTTCTTAACACAATTCTTAATCAACTTTTCAAACTAATTTTTTTTCTAAGATCTTTGAACAACAAACTCAAAACATGATTTCGCTCGACTATGAGCTACTTATTTTCCTAAGTAAACAACCAAGAACTTATGAAAGAAAAAAATTTCCTGGTTATTTGTTATCCCCGATATCTAGGGATAACTAGGAGANTAATTACAACTAATGGCCTAAAGCCGACATAAATAAAATAACATTACTAATCTAATATGCCCCAATTAAGGGTTAATGAGCAAGCTGACATAAATAAAATAACATTACTAATCTAATATGCCCCAATTAAGGGTTAATGAGCCCAATATTAGGGCTTAACAGATTATGAGTTGAGAAAGAAATGTGCTCAGTAGAAATCCTAGGATTATCCTCCTTTGTCAAATCAGAGGAACGATTTCTAGGGCCCAAATGTGTTTTCACCCTAGAAATCCTGAATCTCCCTAATATTCAAAACCTAAGGCCCAAATGTGCTTGCAGCTTAGGGTTTGAATCCTACCTATTGGTTGCAATTATATCAAGTTTCAAGGTTAGTTGTATTTGTTGTTATAAAACTCCATAACCCTTGAAAGGCACTAGTCTCAAATCATTCTCATGGTTAATTGATCAACAAACTCTTTCTTTCAACTCTCTCAAGCATTCCACTAACTTTACTAACACTAACATTGGAAAACTTGTCCAATAGCTTGTTGTTGTTATAGAAAGTTTGCTACAGCCATCTAAATCACATTTATTTGATGCATACACACATATATTGGTGGCTTAACTTGTTCAGATATTACCTTAAATAATTGGATATTATTCTAGTAGATGTATGGTAAGTTTTCATGGTCAATTGTTACATTTTTTAGCACCAATTGTTGTTGTTATAAATCATTTATTGTTGTTGTATCATTGTTTACTGTTGCAAATTTATAATAGTCATTGCAACTTATCTTGTCTATTGTTCTAGGCAGGTACTCAAACAACTTCATACCTCTTCTACTACCTTGACCTAGACCAATCTTTTGGTGATCAAGAGAGGGGGCGATAGGCTTGGTTACTATACTTGCTACTTTGATTCCTTGAGGTCACTAGGGAAGCCTCCCTTGCGGTGGACATCTTCCATTACTAAAATGAGGGAATTTCTTACGAAGGTGACAGTGGTAGGATCTTCCATAGTTACGAAAGATTTGGGATCTTGTGTTGGGCTTTGCATAAGTGCAAATCCTGCGATAACAGTCATCAAAGAGACATTAAAAGTAGTTGTCTTCCCATAAATTACAATTGTTTATATACCATTCATTGCATGCCTCCTCTAAATCACACCATGCCCATCTTTCTCTTTGATATTCCTCATTAATATTTTTCCAAAGTGCCAACCTTTGGATTGTTTTACATGCTTTCCATTTCTTTTGTACTTGATGCTCCAAACATAGTAGCTTTTTTCAAACTGCTTCAAGGTTTGAAAAATCTTCTACTTTGAGCAACCATTGTTCAATATTTTCTTCATATTCCATAGAAAATTCATAACTTTATAAGAGGGGCTTCTTCCACATAATTTTCATATAACCCTAGATAAGCCTCAATGATAGGAGGTAATATATCAATGCTAAATGTAATAATACAATAAGTACGAGAGCAAGGTTTAAAAAATAAATTAAAAGAAGCTTACATTCAATGGATCTCCTTTGTGCAACTAGGGTTTTAAGGTAACAATTTGAAATGGTCATGATTTCCTTAATACAACTCAAAATTATATCATGGAATATGTCAAATTGAGCTATTGGAATGCTCTTTCACCTACCTTTCATCCTGCTTCAATTTGGGAATTTGCTAAAAGTTGTTTTCTATACAATACCCATAATAAAGTTGTGACCATAAAAGAAAAATAAATCAATTTGTTAATTAATAAAAATAAAAAAGTAAAATTAAATTAAATTAAATTAATGAGCAATATCTTCACTTCTCGGACTTTGATTTGAGAAATTTTTATTTGAAATCTCTTATTTTTTTAAAGAGGAACTCAAATATGAAAATTATTTTTGCATATTATGCACAAAAAAATTTAGAAATATATTTGTGTGTTGCAGCCCTATTTTCCACTTGAAAATCTACAAAAAATTCTTTTTAAAAAATGGTAAATTCTTCCCATTTTTCCCAAGAAATAGTTTTGATAGCACTTGTAATGATCCTTAACACATAAAATTGTTGGATATGTGTTGTGTCCTTTGTAGATAGACTTAGTCACAGTCCAATGGAGGTTTAGTGTCTGACCCTTGGATGAAAGGGGTTCGAGGGAAACTCAACCTCACTCAAGTCATTGGAGGGTCATGGGGGGCCAATGAGCCCCCCATCTAGAGGTTTATGGGTGGAGCTCTCGAGGAAAATAACGTTATGCCTATATTATTTCTACCAATGGTTTCATCCCATTGTAATATAAACATGTTTAAGGGATTATGATTGTAATATAATCCAAGTTAATGAATTAGAGTTGATTGAAGCTGCAAAATACCTAAATATTTATATAGTGAATGGTTGAGTTAATATAATGAGATAGAGAGGGTTGTGACTCTGAGTTAGGCCATTTTTCTAGGTTAAGGGCTTCTAGGGTAAATCTTGTGTATATTATGTGAATGTGTTGTTATTGCACAATTTGTAGTTTGGGAAAATCCCAACCCAAGCAACAAGAGTGTGACACAACTGGGGAAAGCTATCACTGTCACCTCAATAGATATCCCCCTTGTTTTAGTGATCGAAAAGTCCAACACAAGGGAGGCTTCCTGTGTGACCCTAGGGGTATTGCAAGGGGAGAGTTCAAGGGCTGAAGGAACCACCCCTATAGGTCACGATTAAAAGATATTGAGGCTTGATGGAGGATTAGTATAAGTCAAGGAAAGGGTTTCTACTTGATAGTGCCTGCTAAACAAATGTTAGAAAACCAAAAACAAGACAATATATGAGGAAATAAGCCCCAAGACAAGAGGAAAATCTGCAAGAAACCCTGTTTTCCCAAAATTGCAGCATACAACAGTGATATATACGCAACAATGGAATTATAATAGCTGCAAATTAGACCATCAAAATTAGCATATGATATCGGATAAGAAAGCTTATAATTAGTGAACAATATTCCAATGTTTAAACCAAGATTTTGATATCAAAAGAGGGCTATAAAAGAGTGTTATCAACAAAAAAATTTGACAGCCCTATGGCTATAGAAAAAAAGTTCTACAACAACAAATTCTAACCACTAAAATCAGAAAATAAATCCTCCAAACAATATCCCTTTATTAGTAGATTAATTATCAGAGCTTACAAACAATTTTCAGCGGTAAAAAAGTGAGGAAATTGTAGGAGAGAGAATGTTTTGTTGCAACCCTAATGGTTGTAGCTTAATGTTTACTACAACATACTAACCACTTGATCAATAAATATGCCCTTGAAGCATAAGAGAGTCCAAAGCACGTAAAATTCAAATCCAACTTCAACAATTCCTAAACCTCAATTTTCACATTTACCAATGCAACAATTAACAATATCCAATGCAAAGATTAGTGCCTTGTTATTGGGTGAATGGATTCTCTTCCTTGGAAGGAAAACTAAACAAAGAGGAAGAAGATATTTTTGTTGAGAGTTAAACCCTTATAAAACCCAACAACAATCCTTACAAATCGTTTAGTGTGGAATCCAAGATGAACTAGGGTTTGATAATTCTCTAAGGGTGTAAATGTTAGATTTGGTAGCTCGTAGGTACTTCTGCATAGGAGGTGCCCGACATGCAGAAATGATCGAGCACATTTTATCCCTAGTGACTTTATAATGTGTTTTTTTTAAGTAACTTTATAATTAAAGTGATTTTATAAAGTTGGGTCTTTTATTTTTAAAGTGTAAAAGTGACTTTATGATGTTGTGGGTCACTTTAGTGACTTCAGTGACCTCAACGAATCATTAAGTCGTGATCGTTGATCTCAAGGGAAAGTGAAGAGTCACTCAAGGGAGACCAAGGGTTAGAGGAGTTACACATTGAAATTAGATAAAGGCAGCTCATGAGGGAGAGAGGGGTGCACATCTTGAAGAGAGCCTGGAGGGAATGTGAAGGGTCACATTGTCCAAGAGAGAAATTTCTTTCTTAGAGGGAAAGAGTCACAATAGAGGGAGTTTGCATGCATCCCTAGGTGAGATATAGGCACGCATTCCAAGGTACAAGAATGAATTTATTGTTGTATGTATTGCAGCTACAGGTGGAGGTCGTACAACAGGGATTGTTGGTCATATAACAAAGGAAAGGGCACAAAAATCGAGGGTTGTTTTATTAGTTGGTTGGCACAAATTTCTCGATGTATTTGTTGAGTTTAGATTGTTCTACAAGGAACATGACTGTGTAGTAATTTTCTGGCATGATTTCCTAGGAAGTTTTGGTGTTATAGTTGACTGTATTGGATTGTACAGGTCGTACATCCATGACACAATTTCCAAGACATAAAAAAAATTTGAATTTCTAGGAGGGTTTCTTATTGGAAGAGAGATAAGTATTGTATTTAAATGTTGTTTTCAAGGCTGTTGTAACTCTGATATTTTTCCCGAAAGCCGAATAATATTTTTTTATCCTTAAACTTGACATCTTTCATGTGTATTCTTCAAGGGGCATAGCCCAGAATGTTTGTGCCAAATGTGTGAATTTGTCTATTGTCCATTGGTATTACACTGTTGATGGATTAGTTAATGTGTTTCTTCTCATATGATGCTATTGAATGTTAGTGTTTCTTACTGCATTACAGTCCTTGGTATATTGGAGGTTGAAACCAAGATTTAACTAAGTGTAAAGTTCATATTTTTAAAAATAGTATCAGAGTCGGTGCTCCGAGGTTCAGTGGACAATTTGACACTTGGAACAACAATGAATTGCTCGGGAATTTGCTTGGAATAAGGGGAAAGAAAAGGTCTTTGTCAGTGAGACAAAGATGACTTGTTGGATCAGGTTTGAAGATAGGTTGGAGGGGATCTCCAACTACCTGCACTGGAAGGTGAGAATCACAAGTGTTCTCAAGGAGATATAGTTGTGGTTGTTTATGTATACCATCATGCCAGTACCTGCATCTGATCACATATATATTTATGTTCATGAAGTGAAGGAAGCCAAGACTCAGAGTTGGTGTGTATAGCCTGTTATACCCATTTTGTGGATAATTAAGGAGATGATGTATCGAGGCCCTCAGGTTGCAGATATAGAGTGTTGAGAGACTACATGAACAGTAGTACCCTTTGCACAGATAGAAAACCCACTCACCACCACAGATGGTCACAAGTTTACATATGGCATCCACCACACCACTTGGCTTCCAGAAAATAGTGGGCCTTGCTCCATGAGGTACAAGTCAATATTATGGTAAGCATCATTTCAATACCTAAGCCATTTGATTATGATGTGTCTTAGATTGCTCTAGATTTCATGATATGTGTTTGGAAATTATGCCTTTTGCCCTGCTTCACCTTGGTGGTTGACATTTGTGCCCTAGTAAGTGGTCTTCTTTGGGAATGGGTTTGTTGCTGGGAAACCCTTTAATGAACCATCGTATCGTTCCCGACCATACTTACCATTTTCCATCATTTTTCCCCTTTGTTTCCTTATCTCTTGGGATTTTAGGGTGTACTGACCCAAGAAGGGGTTGTCCCTCATTCTATGGGAAGAAGGGGATAAAGGCCCATAAGGGTTGGTGTTGGGTAAAAGATAAAATCCATATATGAACCTTCCATATGCTTCTCCCAGGGATCACCCAAGAAAGCAATAAAATTGTTATCTTTGAATAAAAGGGGACCCATAATATAACAAAGAAATGCCTGGAAGGTGGATTGAAGGATAGGATGTCTCATGACGAGTTGACCTATCATGTCCATGGATATATGGTGGTATGACATTGTCATTATCTAGTCACAAAACCAGGGCAATGACTCTCAGTTGCATGGATGAGAGAAAGGGGGTCTCATCACAAGCCAACATTCTCATTTCCATTGGGTATTTGTGGGTGACATTGCCGCCATCTGGTCACCATGCTGGGGTAGTGAACTTCAACCTCTCCTTGTGCTAAAGAAAATACAAATAAAGAAAGATAAAAGGCAAATGATGGGATTGGAAAAAATGCATTGCGGATGAAGGTACCACACACCCTCTACAAAGGCACCCATGAATGAGACACTATGACCCCTAGTATGCCATGAGCCCTATGCCCATTGAGTCTTGACCCTATCCACCTCATACACTCTACATGGCTTAGAGAGGGACCTCTTGGAGGCTCTCCTTGACCTAGGGAAAGATCTACCCAATAGGACACCTTGTCAACTCTCCCATACTTAATCTTGACAAGTTGCGTAGTGTCTTTGAGTTGTTAATTGTTTGATATAGTAATCTTTGATGCACATGATTAGATGGATTATTTATTGAATGGATCCACTTATCATGATTTTATGACTTGAGATCCTTGGAGGGTGTGTCATTTGTCTTTGCAGGACCTAGCTGATGGAACATTTTGGGAGAACAAGCCTAGCTTGGGCTTTCATGGGGCTACAAGCCCATAGGTTGGATGTGAGGGGCCCGCATGCCAAATGAAAGAGAGATGACTTGGAGGTCCTTCATGATGACTTCAATGACCTAGACCACCCATTGCTTGCCAAACGATTTTCCCAGGAGGGGTAAAACGTCCCACTTTTGAGCATGACATCATGATATTGAGGGCTAGGGATTGGTGGTGAGGTGCCACTCGTTTGAACTTGGAATTTTTGAGGAGAAGAGGGTTTTCACCATGATGAGATCACTTAGATGCTTGACACATGGCCTTGGGAGGCCCTTCCATGCTTCTCCAACACCAACAACCTCCTCAAAGTGGCAAAACATCCCCTAAAGGGGTGACATCATCCTAGATTAGGGTTTAATTTGTGCAAAAGATGAAATTTTAAGTGAATTGTTTAATATTATTGTGTTAAGGGGGAAATATTAGGGTTGTTGACCCATAATCTTGTGTTTTAATCCTTATTTTGTGGACAAGCCATGTTGGCTAATTTTTTATAAACAAAGATCATAAGATCTGATTTTAAATCATAACTCTCCTCTCACAAGAGGTTTTGGTCTGAAATTTTCGGCCTCCTTAGCTATTTTAGCTCTTGTGCACTTGTGTATGGCTTATTTTATGAATGGTTTATGGAAGAAGGCCTAGCGCTAGCTTTGGATGATGCTTTCTAGCTCTTGTGGTGAATTGTCTTAGCATTTCTCTTGATATTAGTATGGTTTTTACTCTCTTTCTATCATTTATTTCAAGTCAAGTTGTGTTATGCTAGGAGATAGGTGGGAAGTATAAGGGCACACACCCCCACCATAGTGTTCACCATTTTTTATTGCTTCATCTCATTGATTTAGGGTTTTCTAAGAGAAGTATAAGGGTATACACCCTCTTAGCTTAAACCCTAGCTTAGAGAAACTTGCCTTGGGAAGTGAAAGGGATTACACCCCCAAGGCGGTAGCTTCTCTAAAATCCATGTGACTCCATTAAGCCAATAGTAAAGGCACTAGTCATTGATTTGTTGCATTGGAGATATAAAATTATTGCATTGGGAAACGTGAATTCCAGTCATTTTTTCTTCTTGCTAAGTGGATTGTGTTCCTTGTGCCTTGGGCACCTCATATCCACTAGGGCGTCCCCATCTAGGGGATACTTATTTTTGTTGTTTCAAAATTTCATCTTCAGCCATTAGGGTCACAGAAACCCTAACTTGCTTAAATAACTCTTTATTCAACCATTGGTTTTTGCTCAAAGTTTGCACACTTACTCTACTTGTCCTAGTGCACTTTTGGGTAACTTTTGAGAGGATTCTAGTGGCTGATTTTCTTTCTGTAATACATTGAATGTTACATCCATAAGGATGATATAATTTGTTGCAGACAAGTGTTTACAACAACCTTATCTTTTGTGCTAGAATTTTGGCTTTTCATCTTGAGTTTAGCTAGTCTTTCTCTTGTATTTTCTACTTGATATCTAGCACTTATTGAGAAACTTCTAGTATCATTTATTTTATGATATATATTGTTATCTACTTCTGAAAATTAGGGATAGAAATCTTAACTTGCTTATCCAATTAACATATATTGTTGAAAAGTGTCTTTTCTTGTGTCTCGGGCAGGTACAATCATCCAGAAAAGCACTATACTTGTGGGGCAGCCACTACTTGAATTGCAAAGCCTATCTCCCTACCTTTATTTCCATATAGACTTGACCTCTAGGGGATTCATTTACACTTCCCTCCATCTTCATCTCAATCCCCCTAGGGTCACTGGGATCGTCTCCCTAGAGTGACCTAGTCACCCTTGAAGTGTGGGACCTACATTGAGGTGACATTGGGTGTAGGATTTCCATAGTTGTAGCACTTGTTCCTTGGTTGGGTCCATCTTTTCCCAACCTACAACTTGTGCCATAACATTTTGGCGTCATTGTCGGGGAAGATTTTGAATCTTTTTTGTACCCAAATGACACTTTGGTAAGCCATCCCAAAGCCTTTCCCTTTGCTTGCATGGCGACTCCACCCAAGGGAATTTCCCTTTACAACCTTCTTGATGAGCTCATATTGAAGCTCATCTGGTGACTCCACCTTCCCAGAATCCTTCTTTCCCCTTCCCTTTTTTCCCCTTTCCATCCTTTGATGAGAATTAGTCTCATCTAGGGATTCCATTGAGGCTCTACCCTAAGTGATGGAACCATGGCCTCAGAGGAATTACCATGGGAATTCCATAATTTGTATCCTTCTCTTGATGTTCAGAATGTCCCTGGCTATCCAAACCATTTTTTAATAGAATGGAGAGAAAATTTCCCCAAATTTAACGATGATCCAACCCTAGTAGTCACCCATGTGGCCAATTATATGAAGTATGTTTCAAGCCTAGATGTGCTACATGAGGATGTGCTAATGGAAAATTTTATATCTTCATTGGAATCAATTCAAAAGGACTAGCTTGCACATTTATGTGATCCGAAGAGTATCCCTTCTTCTACAAAACTCATTGAATAATTTCTCAGGCATTATCGGCTAGCTACTTAAACTTTGGAAGATTCTTTTCAAGAGATTGAACACATTCTTTGCAGAGAAGGTTTTCAGATCAATGATGATAAAATAGATGAAGAAGTGCTCGATGAACATACTCATGAAAGCAAGATTGAAGAAGAACCTGATGAAGAAGTTATGGACGAGATAAATGATGATGAAGAAGTGATCATATCTACCATTCCATTTGATGAAGACATCCAGGCCTTTGTTCCTCCCGCACATCAAGAAGAGAACATGATAAGTGATCATCCTTTTGAAGATCTTAATGACGCCTTATTTTGTGACTTTGGAAGTGAATAATTGTTAGAGGAACCCTTGGATGCAACATATCTTTCTAGAAATAGCACGTGAAGCACTCTGAATTAAGAATCAAGCCTCGTGTGATGAAGAGGCAATGGAGGAGCATGCCCATGAAGAGAAAAAATAATCTTTATGAAGCGCAACATGTTGAGGCGTCATTTTCTTTGACCTTTATTGATGAGGATGAGGCCATTCAAATTTGTCTTCCTCCTGCACACGAGGATGAAGAAACGATTAGCCTCGATGATACAGATGATCTTGTGCAAGACCCCTCTGACATGGTCGATCTGCACATTGATGATTTCATACAGGTTGGGATACGTAGATGGGATATGAGTTGCTTCAATATTGATAGAGATCCCATTTATTACATTGAGGGTAATGGTTCTCAAGCAGAGGGGGTTGAGTTTTCATCATTAGAGGAGTGGTCCTCATACGTGTATGATTCAAATGTTTGGCATCCTGGTGATGATATGGTTACAGATTTGTTTCGCCCCTTTGAGGATGACTTGCCACAACATACTTAGAGTCATCTTCAGTCATCCTTTGGNGATCCCATTTATTACATTGAGGGTAATGGTTCTCAAGCAGAGGGGGTTGAGTTTTCATCATTAGAGGAGTGGTCCTCATACGTGTATGATTCAAATGTTTGGCATCCTGGTGATGATATGGTTACAGATTTGTTTCGCCCCTTCGAGGATGACTTGCCACAACATACTTAGAGTCATCTTCAGTCATCCTTTGGTGCATACTCTTTTGAGGATGCAAATTTGATTTATGAGAACTTCCAACCATTTTGCTCATATTTTGAGGAATATCAGGATGTGGCTATCTCAAAGTAGTCATAGGTTCTGTTATCCTCGTTTTCTAGGGATAACTAGGAGATCATGTCTCGAGGCCCACAGGTCCTAGACATGGAGTACCGAGAGTAGGATTGACCTAAGGATGGGCCCTCCAGGGCCATGCTTAGGT
>SNQJ01S0073264.1:101051-122270 GCA_010110895.2 Picea sitchensis | reverse complement strand
TTCCCCTTTGCCCAAGATTCTGCAACCATTTTGTGATTTCAACGAAGAAGAGAAGCAAGTGTGTTAGCAGTTCGTGCACAGTAAAAGAGGATCCCACGACCAGATTCGTGGAGTAGTGGCTGACTTCATCATTGTAAGTTTCTTTAGTGAAGTTAATAATAAAGAAGTACTTTTCCCATCCCACCATATGATATTTTCATTGTTTATCGCATACATGTTGATTAAATCTCTAACCCATTAATCTGTAGATCAAATGCATGTGGAGTTCTTTGTTTGTCTTTTATTAATGCAGGTCAGTCTTGGGAGGAGATTTGCAGTCAAAGAGCGACCAAGCATAAAAAGGGATCGATATCAAATGTCGGAAATAAGGTATGTTCACTTGATCTTCTTAACTATGTATTCGCTTAAGAATAATGGGGATTAGGTCTAGGATGATGGTAAAAAGTAAGAATCTTTAGGTCTTTTCTGCATGCATGATAAAACCCTAAGTTCTAGTCTGTATGGGGATTTCCCACTCACAACACATTTGCAGAAAGAGCGTCTTACATGTCACCATCAGAATCTTTGTCCACTTCGCTATGGGCCTTACAATATCACCAAAGCTATGCGTGGCAATGCTTTTGAGCTCAACACTCCCCCCTTCCTTGGTTTGCACCCAGTGTTCAATGTGGACCTCCTTCGACCATATTTTCCACCATTATTGGACACCTCTGAGATCGCAGAATAGTTGACACCAACATATCTCAAACCTGACTGCATGGAACAAGAATCCACTCATCAGATAGTGGACACATGGGTTAAGGGTACTCGCCAACATATGATGCAGCTTTATCGAGTTGTCAAGGGAGGGTAGGCGTTATCGGGTTGTCAAGGCAGGGAAGCTCCTGCACCAAGGCAAGTGGTTCACCTGGGGCCAAATTCACTAGAAATTTCCTCACCTGGTGGGGGAACTCAACACAATGGAGACCATTTCTTCCCAAGGGGGGAGGACTAATCCAAGTGGATATTGGTAGCCACCCACATATTCCAACTCACTCCTATTGACAATTTTTAGTTCAACACATTTCTCTGTAATTATGACATTTCTTCATAATTGTGGGTTTTTCACTTCCGGGGCTATCATGAATCCCTACATAGAATCCAGGTGGATATTGGTGGTTGCCCACCTATTCCAACTGACTTATTTTGGAATTTTTCATGTCAGTGCATATTTTTGTATTTCCAAGGCCATTTTGGGGCCCTCAACAGTGTCTTTTTGGCATTCTATAGTCAAATTGTAGACGGAGCCAGAGTTTGATGGGATAATGTGTAGTTATCGAAAATAAATTTCCAACGGGCTATCACATGCCTAAAACGGAGGTCGTATGCAAAAGTTACGACCCCAGGAAGTTGAGGTACTAACTTACCCATCGGGGTCCACCTAACTTTTGGGGTTTCATCTCCTAGGTTAGGTTTTTGGATGTCTAGGGTTTTAGAATTCATGATTAATGTTAAAAATTCCTCTCGAGCCTCATTGTAATCATTCTTCTTACATGAATGCGCATAGCAGCCACATCTCTTCTCAGAGATAGCTAGCACCATTCGAGCAAGTCGTTTCCAATTCTACAGTTTCATCCTATTTTCTTTATTCAATACAAGTTATTGTTCATTGGATATTTGTTGTTGATGTCCATATCTCTATGTTATTGTATTCAATATGTTATTCATTTCGTTCCTCTCATAAATCCGGATCACTTGGGGAGTTGATTTGGATGAGAGGGAGATGCAAATATTTCCCTCAACCTTCTATCTTTGTAGAAACTAATAGTTATTGACCTCTTTCCCTTTTCTTCATCTTTGTAGCATAGTCAAAACTTGGATATTCATCTTGAAATAGATAGACCTTAGGTTAGACTGTGTATTACTATGATATCTGAAAGTATATCATGTGTTATCAAAGAGAACGTACTCTATTGTTTGTGAAAACAAGTAAGCCCCTCCTATATTTAGCATTGTAAAATCCTAATTGTTCCTCCAAGAGGAAATAACTAGGAGAAGGAGTATACTTCCATGAATGTTGTGGCCATAACGACTCATGCTCGATCACTCCTAGCTACTAAATGAAATTTCCATGTCCCATTTATGTTATTTTAAAGTTTTCGAGTGGGGTTTCCAGATAATATACAATGAGAGGGAGGAAGTGATGATCCCATTAAGTTTGAATTATTTTCATCAGAGTGGTGATTCACCTTACTAATTATACAGAGTGGTGATTCACCTTACTAATCTCATGTACATCATCTTTTATTATTTTCCCCTATATCTCATGTCATTGGTGTATTTATTATCTAATTTTGTAGCCCCTTCTTTTTGTTCAATCATTTTAGTTGCAATGTATTTCTCCAAGCCCCATGAATGATGACTAGCTCCTTCCCCTCTCCTAGTTCATCGGAGTGTTCTTTTGAATCCTAAAAGGCCAAAACAATTATTATCTTTCAAATAAAATTACATAAAATACTTTACGTTACACACGAGTTGAACTTTAGTTATATGGATGTATTGTACTTCCTGTGTACTCCAATCGGTTTGCGGTGGATGACGGATATACGAGACACCTCCTTGTGGGACTTCCATACATTGTGAAAAGGCTTCCGAGAAGCAGAAATAGGTTGGCGAAACGTTTCACGTATGCTAAAATATCGCATATGGTGAAGTGTGGACCCAATATATTTTGTGGAGTAAAGCTCAGATCAACACAAAGATTAGATGGTGGAAGTTACTAGTGACAAGAAGGAATGCTTTCTTCAATCAGATAAGTCCTTAAAGTATTCTTCTTCGAACAAAAAAAATTCCTTTGAAAATATGATTTTTGGAGCCTAGGGTTTAGATGTAAAAATAAACGTTTTGAAACCTTAACGATTTTCTCCCCATCCTCTCTAGAATTAGCTACAATTTGATTACCAAAACTGCATTCATAGGTCAATTTGGTTTCTCAAGGGTTTTCCATTGAGTGTGATTATACTCCATGTTGAGCCCGAGATAGAAAGATCTGATCTCTCAAATATCTCATGGAGTTTCCTACAAATTTACTTCAAATACCTAATGCAGTTTCCTACAAATTTAGTTCACCGTGTCCACAAATCACTGATGAATAAATTGGGGAGGTGCCGATGGGGAATTAACCCAAAATCGGCGATGAGAGGAAAAGTCAAACTGTCAATGAAGAATGAGAGGAAAAGTCAAATTGTCAAACTGTCGAGGTAGAGTCAAACTGTCGATGAAACAGTAAAGTCAAACTGTCGATGAAACTGTAAAGTCAAACTGTCAAACTGTCAAGGTAAAGTCAAACTATAGATTTGGATAGAATTGGTGTCAAATTTCATCATTGGACTACTCAATTTTCGATTACCAAAACAAATTTTTTATTTTCACCTTCCACCGAACTTCAACAGTCTTAGGTGATTTCTATGACCCCAATGATATAATTTGATAGCAATAATTTTAAACATTGCAACCATAGTATTGAGGTATCAGTAAGGGAATTTTAATCTCATCCATATCTACACGTCAAGGTGCCCAAGACTCGGGCTTGGGATCTAATTATGTGTACTAGTTACAAACCGTAAACATGGAGTCCAAGGGCATACTAAATTAATGGAAAATGCGAGGTTTCTCATGTGTTTCCAACCATGCCATTGAAAGGAGAGGAATTCACAACCTTCCTTTCTAGAGCTTATGATGTATGAATATACAAAATCAAAACCACTACAATGTTACAACGTAGATTCGAATGACCAAGACAACTTATTGGTACATTTTTTACATAGAAATATGGAACACACTTGTCCCCAAATTATTTAACCAATAAATACAGTTTTCTCTTCATAATTAAAAAAAATATTTCATTATTACACATGGAAGACATAGAACATGCACCTGGTCAACTCTTTTAGCTAGTAAACTATAATTTTTCTCTGCAATCCATGCAATTCTCAAGATTTAACTCTAAATAATAGGATGTTCATGACATAAATTCAAGAGGAGATAGACGATAAGAAAAAACATATTGTACATTTGGGGAATATAGAGCATAAATCCCTTCCATTCATCATATACTTCTACACATAAATCATACAATTTCATAAATTACACAAGCATACAATTTTAGAGAGCACAATGAGAGACTTATTTGTTTATAAGTTACTGACTCGACAAACTAACTAAAGGTGGGCAATTTCCCACCTAATCCTAGGCTTTATTGCATTGATATCCTTCTGCAATAGGCCACCCACTAGCAAGGCCATCATACCACAAGGGAAACTCAGTTTCTCAAGGAAAATGAAGGGTGTGAAGGTCACTATCCTTCACAAGAAGTCAACTAGAAAAAATCCTTTTATACCCAGTGAGCCTAGGATCTCCATGAATTTCACAAATGCCTTCCTAGTTGGTTACACTTGCACAAGGGAATCCTTCAATGTTGATGGATTTCCTCAAAACCCTCCCCTCTAAGTGTCATTTTACTTTCCCATATAACATCAACATTTGAGTCAGTCTTTGCCTAGGTTAGGTTAAGGTATTTGTTCCCAATTTCAGTAGCCCAATTCAAGCTTTAGCAAGTCTATTTTCTTAGTAATTGACCAAGTACATGTTTGGCATCCCTAGGCATGATTTCTAGTAGCCAAATCAAGTCATACTTTCCTGTAAAATTTCATCAACGAGTATAATCATGATTTTTATCTCTTTTTTAATTCTCGTGGCTACCTCCATATCTATTGAAAAACTATCACCTAGCACACCCCTATGTGTGTTATCCTGTTTCCCCAAGAAGGTTCACCTTTTTATTTCTTGTGGTAGAGGAATTCTTGAGTTAATCATGGAAAATGAGGTGGGTACCTTTTGACATTCTTTAGCTATCCTAGCCACCTCATCATATCTCCATCATCATGGGTGGTTGGATTCTCAACTACCAAACCCCCTTCATTAACTAATTTTGGGGAAATGGGAAAAGAGGGGAAAAAAATTCAAATTGAGTTTTGTCAATTTGATAATATTTTTCTTTGAAGAGGGTTAATTATTTGAAAGAAAAGTAGTTCCCCAACCCCCTCACTAGTTTCCACTTGTGGTATCATGGCGAGTACCAGTGTTCCACCCTTCAGTTAGTTGTTCAACCAATTTTCATTAATTAAATAAAATGCATTTACATTGTTTGTAATTATTTGTTCTAGTCTTAAAATTGACAAACACCTTTTTCGTGACTCACAACGATACTAAGACATAGTTATAATTACAGACTAAGAAAAAAATGGGGTGTTACATTACCCTCTCACTTAAAGGAACACTCTCCTCGGTGTTCTACCATTCACATTATTCGATTTATAAAGTAAAACAAAATGGGTATGTTTCTTTCATGGAACCCTCTAGTTCCCACCTGGCCTCATCTGCTCCAAAGTGATTCCACTGCAAATTGAGTTGTGCCATGGCTTAGTTCCTGATTTGAATTGGATATCACAATAAAATTTGTCTATTAGCATAGGCTCTAATATTATTAGCACATGTGAAGTTTAAGGCTATGAAAGAAGAAAGAGATCAATTTGTTGGCATGAAGGGCCCCATGTCATCATAATTGACTTCTATTTTTTTATGTAATGGATGAAAATATAGGTAGTATATTTTTGTATATAAAGGAGTAATGATACTTTTACGATACCTTTCCATGTGTGAGAAAAGATGAACAAAAAAATAAAAGAAGGAGAAATGGACAAGAGAGAAGTTGAAGCATTGCCTGGCCTTCCAACTTGTTGGAAATAGTGTTGTCATTGATGTAAAAGATAGTGGGAGATGTTTTCATAGATTTCAAATATGGAAGGATATTATGAATTTCTCTACAAATTGATAATATCATGTCATTGAGGTTAAAAAAGTAGACCAAGGAAGCTGAACCAAAGAGAGGATTCCCTTGTGCGTTCATGAGACTCTATGTGCAAAGATGACTATGAGTTGTTGAATTTTTGGAAGAGTTTTTTGTTTACCTTGAAGAAATATATTTGGGGTTACATAAGAATAACAAGAAGTTAAATGAATATTGGACGTGATCAAGGATTAACCATGCCAAAAAAGGAACAATGGGTTTCTTAATTCCATACAGAGGTACGAGGAGGAAGAAATAATCCCACTGCAGATCTTAGAGGTACAAGGAGGAAGAAATAATCCCATTGCAGTTCTGAGCAGTGTTGAGCTTGAAAAGATATAAATGGAGACAATTGATATATCCCATATTCATAAATAAAAATGACTTCATTCAGTTTATAATGACATTAAGTTGTTTGAATAAGAATGGGAAAGTTACAAAACCATGCGTAAAGGATTAACTTTTAGTAGTTAAATCTCGACCCTTGATCATGAGAGGTCAAGGACTAATATCAAAGGATCAACGACTAATATCAAAGGATTGGGCAATGATACGGAGTGGGCCAACTTAGCCACATCATTGCCATGCTAGAAACTTCATAAGATCCATGTGTCTAGTAATGTGAATTCCACGTCATAGGTATTCCACTCCAGTACCATAAAAAGAAGCTATGTAGATTCCACATGCAATACCACTTGTCAAACATGTGTCGATTCCATGAAATCCAGTATAAATGTAAAATAATTCCATGTGGAAGCCACCTCATCTAGACGGATTTGGGTGTATTTATAGAATAATAAATCATTAACATTGATCATCAGAGATCAATGACTAAGATCAAAGGACCACGATCCACAGTGAGATTTTGAAAAATGAACTAAGTATCAAAACATTGAGGAGTTAATGGAGCGATGGAGAATTGAGTGTATGTGAAGAAACAATGAAATCAACATGGACCCACCGACCCATGGACCTGCAATGAGATCTCAAAAATTGACGAAGTATCAAGAATGAATTGGTCGGATTGACATATATAGACAAGTGAATCAGGAAAATTCCTTAGACCCATCGTAAAATACATGAAAAGTTTTTAAGTATGGGTGCATAATGAGTGTGGAAGAACACGAAGGTGTATTCTAGAGGTCATGGAAGTTTGAACGCAAATTCCTTAAACCCAAGATGAAATAGATCAACGACCAAGATCAATCCAAGGTCTATATTAGATTACTGATTTGCATCAAGACTATATTGTGTGTTTAGGTAACCAATAAGAAAATTGACGATCATGATTTGATCCAAAGAAAACTAGATCAATAGTAAAGATTAAATCACGTGGAAATATCACATGGCTACTAAGTGTTGGCTTGTGTTTCTTATTTTGGTGGGTAGAGAACATATCAATGATCACAATTTGTTTCAAGGGATGATCCAATATTAGTTGTCCATTAATGCTTATACAGAAGGACCAACAAGCAGATCACACATCAAACCAAAGGGGCTTGAGATTGATTTCGAAGGAATGTTGTAGTCTGGTTTTAAGGAAGATTCAAAGAGATCTCTATTTGACCCCATGGACATTTTTTTGGTATGTGTACAAATTCATGGAAGGTTGAAGTGCATAAATAGCATTGTCGGAATATGTTTTAAGTGGTGGTGTAAGAGCAAGAGAGTACGTGTGGATTGTGTGAAGAGAATATATGAGGCTCTAAGGTCCAAGGATGTAGTGTAGCTAGAGAGGTAATGGGGGTCTCAGAGGGCTCATAGTAATAATATTGGAGGCCATTCAATGTAAGGTGGACTAGGTCCAGTATATTATTAAATAAGGCTCACTATGGTAGTTAGATATAATAAATGTAAGAGGACTTACTAGAAGTTTCTACTTCTAGAAGGCTCATCCTATAGAATGTTCTTAGATGGTTAGTAGCACTATATAAATGGATTCAATAAATGTAATGTGTGAAGAAGAGAATTATTGGTTTGGACCTTGTATCTCATTAGGAGGTTTCCCCCTCGAAGAGGTAAGTGAACTAGAGAGGATCCCTTCCATAATAGGATCTATTGTATGGTGTTTCCCTACCATAAGGGTTTTCAAATAAATCAAGTGGTTTTTATATATTTTTACATATATATTGTGTGGTTAATATATCCAAAAATATTTGGTAATTAACATTTGGTATGAGATCACTTTCCTTACTAGGAATTGCGGGATTTTTTTTTTTATTTTGCAGATTTTTCGAAAAAGAAACAGAGGGTCACTACACTCCAGAAAAATCATGTAGATTCGTGTGTGGAATTTGTAGAAACTGGTTGTATATATGAGTTTTTCTTAGAAAAACAACCAATTTCAAAAAACAAAATCATCTTAAACAAAGTCCGGGAAGTGAAGTTATCGAGATTTTAAAATATGCAATTTTTAGGGTTTTCTATGGACAACTGTGTGGTTTTTCTTATTTATGTAGAACTTGGGGTCGAATTGGCTCAAACTAATTATAGATATGAGATCCCCTCACAATTTCACCCAATTTCAAAAAACAAATTGTCTGAATCGGAGCTCTGAAAGTGAATATATCACTGATTAAAAATCATCCATTTTTTGGATTTTTCATGACAACAATGAGACTATAGAGCTCATAAATTTTTATAGAGTGCTCATATTTCTACCAGATCAATGCCATCAGAAATATAATTTTAAGATATTTCTTTTGGTATATTATATGTGGTATTTCTAATGGATATTTAACTTTTCATGGAAATTAGACGAAAGTTTGATTCCCTGGAGACAAAAGTTCATATAGGGATATTGTAACGTGGAGATCATCAACCATAAATATAACATGGATATCATTGGACACTACATCATGGAAGAATATAAGAAAGAAACATATGCTTAGTCTTATTGGGAGGCCAAATGTGATTATTAATACATGGATAGTTGTCATTTCTAGGATGACAACTACTTTTGTATTTTATTTGATGACTCTATTGCACCTTATGTAGAGAACATCAATGTGACAAATCAAGAGCCAGTTAGGAATACCAGTGTCCAACCCACATATTCTATAGTGGAATTCTTCCTTCCATATTTAGTTGCAACCCTTTCTGACTATATGTATGGATCTCCATATTTGGAGCCACATGACCAACGTTCACATTTGGAGAATCATTTTAAGGTGGCCCTTGAGATCCAATATATTTAGCATAGATTTCACATGATAACTTGGACATGGGACCCAGGTTTATAGTGGTGGTTGGAATACTTCAGTTTGGTGGCTCACATTTATACATGAGACCCTAGTTCTCTAGTTTACTTCAACACTACTTTCCACACTTATCCATGGGACCGTGGTATATGGTTGTACACCCTCATAACAAGTGTTAAGGACAACACTTTCATAAGGGGGATGGAATGTAGTGTATCTAGAGAGGTAATGGGGGGACAAAGGGCCCATAGTAATAATAAAGGACAATGTTCAATGTAAGGTTGACTAGGTCCACTATATTATGAAATAAGGCCCACTATGGTAGTTAGATATAATAAATGTAAGAGGACTTACTAGAAGGCTCTACTTCTAGAAGGTTCCTCTAGAATTTTCTTAGATGGTTGGTAGCACTATATAAAGGGGTTCAAGCAATGTAATGTGTGAAGAAGAGAAGTATTTTATTTGGATATTGTAGCTCATTTGGATGTTTCCCCCTTGAAGAGGAAAGTGAACAGGAGAGGATCCCTTCCATAATAAGATCCATTGTATGGTGTTTCCCTACCCTAAGGGTTTTTAAATTAATAAAATGGTTTTTCTATATTGTTCCATTTATATTCTATGGTTAATGTATTTATATATCTTTGATACTTAATAGAGGATGCTAGAGAATGAAAGGAATATAATGTAATCAACTAAGGGTGGTTGAGAGGAGCAAGGTATAAAAAACTTTTGAAATCAAGTAGATCGTGAATCAAAGAAATATGTTGTGACAACAAAGACATAGTGGTGATCTTATGCAAGTGAAGGCTTGAGAGAAAGAGAATATTTGAAACTATTTATAGAATAAGGCAATTGATGTCTCGAGTAGGTCAGTTCCTACATATTGTTGAGTTGGTTATCAACTAAGCGGACTGGTGTATCTTGCAGGTTGGCACCTTGAACTATTGTAACAGTAGTTTGGTGACTGCATGCTTTTATAAAAGAATTGTTTTGTGGTTTTATCCCAATTGGGTTTCCACATTAAATATCTGTGTAATTTGTATTGTATGGTTGTGTATTTATCATTAACACTATAGTTGGTAAAGTAACACATTGATAAATATTGAAAGAAAATACAAATTAGTCGTATACTTATTCACCCCCACTCTAAGTATAAGTAAGTGTGCCAAAAATTAGTGTCAGAGCGAGGTTCCTTCAGAAATAGTTTAACCACTGGAAGGTAAATCCATGTTGTACAAATGGATAAATAGGAAGGTGTTTCCACAAAAAAAACTTCATTATTTGATGGATCAAATAATGCCTTCTGGAACATAAAAATGAAAACATACTTGATTTCACGTGGGTTTGATGTTTGGAGTGTAGTTGAGAATGGTTACACCGCCCCAAAAATTCCACCTGTTTATACAGATGGAAAGAGGCTTAGTAACAATAATTCTAAGGCCAATAATGCAATTTTGTGCAGTATGGAAGAATTCGTATTTGTCAAAGTCCTGCATTGTCTTTCAGAAAAATAATTATGGGACAAGTTACAAAAAATATATGAAGGGAATGATCAGGTCAAGAAGGAAAAATTACAAATACATAGAGCACAATTTGAGACCCTTAAGCTGAATGAATAAGAGAGTATTGTAGCCTATTTTCTTCATGTAGATGATATTGTCAACATTATTATAGGATTGAGTGAAGAGATTGAAGAAACCATCATCGTACAAAAAATGCTTAGATCACTTCCCTCAATATTTAATCCCAAGATATCTTCCATTGAAGAATTAAAATACCTAGACAAGATGACAATGGATGAGTTGCACAAAATCCTCACTGCATATGAAATGAGGATAGAATAGGATAAGCCATCAAAGATATCAAGGAAGGAATCAACCTTCAAGGAATCAAAGAATATAAATACATAATAATACAAGATGAGTGACATCTCTAATAGTGAATCATATGCAAAAGAAACTAACTTTGTCAGAAATCTCTAGAGGGGGACATGCAAATACAAAGGTAAATTTCCCTTCAAATTATTTAAGTATGGAGAAGTAGGAAAATTTGCTAATAAATGTCCTTATGAAAAGAATGGAAATAGTAATGTGAAAGAATATTCTAGTTTCAAAAGGTACAAGAAGGGTAAGACTCGAAAGAGGAGAAAGTTCTATAGACAAAATAAGAAGTTATATTCCAGTGAAGAAAACAACTCATCTGATGATAGTGATAGTGAAAGATAGTAAATTATTTTATGGGTCTTGAAACAAAGACTAATGTCCTAGAAAATGGAAATGTAGGCTCAATAAATGAATAATATCTCGATATTGATACAGAAGTAGATCTTGAAGGAGAGATCATATCTTATCTAAATTAAATATAGAGAGTAAGGAACAAGAAATGGATACTAAGGGTGGAGCTGAAGAAGTAAAGAAAATAAATGATTTGGATAAAATAAATTTATGATCAAACTGAAAGGATCATCATCAACTTAAAAAATCAAGTAGAAGAGGAAAATAGAATTGAGGAACTCTTAAGAGCCCAGATAAAATAAAAAAGAAGATACTTGCAACAGTCTAGAATATGAAATTGTTTATCTAAGAAAGGAGCTGGAAATATCACATACCAACATGAAATTTGAAAAGATCTCTACAACCTTGAATGAAATCCTAAACTGTCAAAGATCACCATTTGAAAAAACTAGTCTTGGCTAGAATGAAATGAAGGAAGATGCTAATGACGAAGCTTCGACCTCTTCAAAACAATCAAATGAATAAAGGACCAAGAGTTATGATGATATACTAAAAACATATATCTAGGTTGAAGACAACAAGAAGGAATATCAATATCTTCCACAAAAGACAAATATTTTTCACAAAGACAGAATGAAGAAGACTCTCCCATCAATATATGATGCAGAACCCCTACCTCGACAGGGTTCTGCAACCTCCCGATCTCTGGATCGTTCCAATTCCCTGAGTCGAATTATCTCTTTGGGCCCCTGTGGGAACCCCCAACAAATAAATACACAGGTCCTTTATGAAACTCTACCTGCGTGACTAAGCACTAAGCGCAAGCTTCTCCCCATGCGACCACGAGCTGTGACTGCACGGCTAACAAAAGGTGCTTCACATTTCGGGACCTCGGGTGTTCTGTATACAATCCACCTAACTCTCTTGAGTCCCGATCTCCCGATTTTCGAATCCTCCTAGAGACCAGATATGAAGGTCTTGATTTATCCTCGATCAAAGACTACGATTGTATCGTGACTTCACGTGTCGGGGAAATGAATGTGAGTCGAATCCAACTCTTCGTTCCTCGAAATCTCAATCTCCAAGTTAGGAACTTAGCCTTCGATAGTTCCTCCCTTAACCTCCTATTCATGTGACCCTTTCTTGTGACCTCGGGCCAATCCTCTGAGCGCGTCAGGACTTCGCATTTTTCGAAATCGTAACTCAACCCAACACTTCTTTTCTGAAAGCCTGAAACTTAAACCTCTGAAATCCCAATGTTGAGATCGACGATCAACATCCCTTGTGATATGACGGATCAGATATATTCCTCCTTGTATCGGGACCTTGCATTTCGTGAGGTCGAAAGGCCTTTTACCTTAGGTTTTTCGATCTTCGAAATACTGAAATTCTCCCTGAACAATCAACGGTTTAGATCTCTCCTCGATCAACGGCTGGGATCTTTTTTCGAATTCATGTTTCGCGAAGTTTCACGAGTTTTCCCATTGACTTATTCAATTCGTGAGTTAGCGAAATGTCTATCTCTCGCCATGTAGCCTTTCCAATGGATGGCTAGGATTGTTTCGGCTCCCAGCTCCCCGGGTATTTTCTCCTATCTTCACCTTCATTCTCCCGGTGCCCAATCCTATGATGTATGTGGATCTTCACCACCTATAACCCCAGATCTAACGGTCAATAATGATTTCATGAATTCTCCTTTCGCGAGTTTTCTCCTCTATTCCTTGCAAAGCTCTCGATGTATGATTTCCTGAACACCCCGTAGCTTCTGCCACCTATCACCTCCAGCGATGGACGACTCCGATCATTTCAAAACTTCAGGATTTTGATGAGCCCACTCTCCTGCTCACACAAGGATTAAGGCTCGTGTGCTTTCCTCCGGGTCCCATGGTTGTTGGTCCACGGGCTAGGATCTAATAGATGAGACGTGTTTTATCTATGTGCTTCTCCTGGGTGTATCGAAGTGAGGTTCGACAGTCCAGATCTATTCCTATGCAGTTGATCTGACGACAATTGTTTCTCCAAACAAACTGATGGCTCATATCTATTCCTGTGATCGGACAACTAAGATTCTATTTTGGGGTTTCGACTCTCCGAACTCCGAGAATCTCAGTTCTCAAATATTTGGTCCCCTCTCCTATGTATACACAGCATTAAATCTCATGCACTTCTTCCGGATCCAACGGTTGTTGGTCCTATGTGCTCAAATCTAACAGATGAGATATTCTTCTCTTCATTTCGCTTCCTTCTGTCACTGGACATGAATCTGAAGGTCCAAGTTCCTTCTCACAACCAATCTGATGGTTGTTTTCACTCCTCCTCCTGGGATTTATACTTCCTCCGCCTTAGAAGGTTTTTGTAACTATTCCAAGATCTCGGCCTTGGAAGTTCTCCTATGAACCTGACTCCTTTGGGTCTCACTTAAACCTCTGAAAGCATTATCTCTTATGAGCTTATGGACTTAGAATAAGTTTGTCTCATACACACTTATTGATTTATCCCTTCTGACCTTGATCTTCTCGGATATTTCGAACTCCCATGCACACCTTGCATTCTCGAGATTTCGTCAAACTCAGAATCTCAAAGGATTTCTTGAACAATAAATACTTCTCATCCTCCCGACGTTCTTCTACTCAATGCACATCTGCAGATATTTTCTTCACAGAGTATTAAGTAACTTTGTGAGTGTCTCTCCCTGACACTTCTCTTATCTCTGAACTCGAAACAGAGTTCTCCGTGTGCACTCCTTTCACTTTCTCGATTCCCACTTGGCAGAGCTCTACAGAACCTTCAGTAGTTATTTCTTTATGTGCCTTCTCTGCACAGTCTTAACTCCAAGGTGTTCAGAAACCTTGAGGCTCCTCTTTGAGTTTGTGATCACTCTGGTGTTCCCTCATGTCACATTCCTTCTGACTCCTCAAAGTTCATATGTGCACTCCTTGCACTGGCTACAAAACTTCAAATGTTCTATTGCGCACTCCTTGCACAGCCTAAAAAACCATAACAATATCACAACTCAAACAAAGATACGGAAATCTATATTCCTACTGTAAATGAAATCTACCATACATCGATAGAATTCATTCATGAAACATAAATACATGAACAACAATGTGCAAGAAAAACTACTTTTCTATTATCTCTTTGTATCTATACAGATCATTACAAAGACTAGACTATAATAAGTCTTAGTGCTCTCTATCGAGACCTCTCTAGTTGGATCTCTCTTGCCTATCCTCCTATTCTCTTAAGACTCTCTCTACCTCTCTCTCCCTCTAATTATAAAAGAGGGATCTATGAGCTTATCCTCTTCACCACCTTAGTTCTATCACTTTCTCTGCTATGGCATTGTACTCCTACGTCTACATTCTATAAATGTCTACCCAGATCTGTCTACGTTCTGGGATTGCTGCAGGAAACCATTTAAGGAAACATCAACCACTACCTATACAAAGGTGTGACCTACTCTTACATATTTACAACACAAAAAATCTATATTGGATCACATTTTTAAATTTAAAAACGGGAGGGTTGTCACCTCTCCCTTTCTCTATTGTGCACCTATGTGTTGGCATGTTGGCACACATGTTGAGGTGGAGCTATGCTTCTGCATCATACTCCCCTGCTAGGAAAAACATGAGCTCCACTTCTCCAGTGTTGAAATCCTCCTGGATCCCAAATTCTCTTCTGGAGTTGTCCTCTTTCTCCTCTCCAGCTATGTTGTTGTTGTTGTTTTTGCTTCTTCCTGTAAGTATTTGTCAAGTCAGATTCATCTTGGAAATCTCTTTGAGAGAAGAACATGCATGGTGGATATTTGTAAGAGATCTTACATTATTAATGCAATAAAGGAATATTGTTTGCTCGGTTTTTTCTCCTTGTACAAGGTTTCCCCAGTGTATATGTGTTGTTGATATGCATGTCTACTTATCTACATAATTATTTCTATCCAATTATGATTTGGAATTGTTGAAGTATACTAAGTTGGAATCAAAGTATTAAAGAAAATAAAAGAATTAATCTGGATAATAAATAAAGCTCATAATTTAACATGGTATCATATCTTAGGGTGTGTTAAACGTGTTGAAGTGTAGCAGAAGGTACACACAGATCCAAGCAAGCTTGATTAATTTTCTAGTGTGAGGACCATGGCATCCTCCATTTCAGTCAGGGCTGAAGATAGGCTTGAAGAAGCTACCAAATTTAATGTGTGGAAGCTCTGTATAACAAATATCTTGCAAGAGCATGATCTTGAGCAGTATGTGACCACAGTGGTGGAGGAACCAATGAATAATGCAGGAAGAAAGACCTTCAAGAAGAGTTAAGAAAAGGCCAAGCAAATCATCTTTGACTCAGTCAAAGACAGTATAACGCCTATAATGACTCCGTTGATGACTACCAAGGATTGTATGGATACCTTGGTGAATTTGTATGAGAAAAAGGCTCCAAATCAGAAGAGGACACTTAAGAACAAGCTTAAGTATTTGAATATGGAGAAAGGTGAATCAGTGGCATCTTTTTGTTCCAGGATAGCTCAGATTAGAGATCATCTTTTGGTCACAAGGGTGAAAATGGACAATGATGATTTAGTGCAGGCCATTTTTTACGGAGATAGATTCAACCCGCGTTTGAGAGGTTATGGAATGTTTGCCTCTAGAAGGAGAGTCGCACATCTACTAGGAGCGAGCCAACGAAAGAAGAGAACTCAGATTTAGCATCAAGACTCAAGGGAAAGAAGAAAGGCACTTTCCAGTAAGGATCTTAGTGAAAGCCAAACCCCAAAGGTACATTCAAAGGAAAGAATATTGATACATCTAATATTAAATGCTTTAGTTGTAATAAGTTGGGTCATTTTTCTAAATATTGTTGGTTTATAAAGAAATTTCCTAGGAAAGGGAAACATCATGCCTCAATTGTTGAGGATGATGAATCCAAAAGAAATCAGAAAATTCCTTCTAATGAGAAAGAAAATAGGAAAGAATATTATTCGGTTTCTACCTTATCCAGTTCAGTTTCCATGGGGGCAAAAACTTGGTTAGTAGACAGTGGTGCATCAAAGCACATGACAGGGTACAAGGATATCCTCTCAGATTTCGAGACAAAATATTATGCAGAGCAGGTCGAGCTTGGGGATGAAAAATGTTACAATATAGAGGGAGTAGGCTCTATCTCCTTCAGATTGGAATCTGGGGCTAGACTTCATGTTGATGAAGTATTATATGTTCCAGGGCTCAAGAAGAATATACTATCAGTTTCAACCCTTGAGGACAAGGGATATTGGGTGATATTCAAGGACATGAAGGCACTACTATGCACTAAAGGTATCCACTTAAGTGCAGAAAAACCCATTGGAACTCACAGTGGAGGACTGTACGTTGTGTCAGGATAGTCAGTTCAAGTATTGGCTCATGATGTGACTAGCTCCAATGAGTTGTGGCACAGAAGACTTGGACATATTCATTACAAATCTCTTCCAGATCTACAAAACATGGTATGCGGCATGCCCTCTATTTCTCTTAGTAAAAATGAAATTTGTAAGGGATGCATGCTAGATAAAAATATAAAGAAATCATTTCTTAGTAGTGACAAAAGAGCTAAGGGCATCTTAGATCTAGTTCATTCTAATGTATGTGGTCCCATATCATCTCCCTCACTCAGTGGTTGTTTGTATTATGTCATTTTTATTAATGATTACTCAAGAAAATGTTGGATATATTTTCTTAAAGCTAAAAGTGACACATTTGATAAGTTCAAAGAATATAAAGAATTTATTGAAAAGCATACAGGGAAACACATCAGAATGCTTAGAACAGACAATGGAGGAGAGTTTGAATCTCTTCAGTTTGAGGATTTCTGCATGTCAGCAAGAATCAAGAGACAGTTGATCGTTCCATATAACCCTCAGCAAAATGGTGTTGTTGAGAGGAAAAACATGACTATTTGTGAGGTAGCGAAAGAAATGATGTTTGACCAGGATCTGCCAAATTCTTTATGGGAAAAAGCTACCTCCATTGTTGTGTATATTCAAAATAGGTGTCCACATGCTATTTTCAAGGACAATACTCCTGAAGAAGTCTTCTCAAGAATCAAACATGAAGTAGGGCATCTAAGGATATTTGGATGTCCTGTGTATATTCATGTCCCTAAGGAAAAGAGGACAAAGATGGAACCCTCGAGCAAGAAAGGGTGTTTGTGGGGTACAGTGAGAACTCTAAGTCTTACAGTATTTATGTACCAGATCAGAGGCAAATAGAGGTAAGAAAAGATGTGACTTTCCATGAGGAATCTGCATTTAAGAAATCTAGAGAGCTTCAGCAGGATTCAGAAGCAGTTCAGCCAGCTTCACCCTCTTCTGAAAATGAAGATTCATATGATCAGAGGGAGGAACCTCGTGAAGGGCCAAGTAATGAGCCCCTAGAACCCACTGAAGTGTTATCAATAACTCTTGAAGAATATCCATCCAAAAGGAAGCCAGGGTAGCTTAAAGAAATAGTCCGAGAAGCAGAAAGGATAGTTGCTCTCAAAGAAACTTTCAGGGAAAGGAAGAGGCCTCATAGGTTTGGAGGCTATGTTGTGTTGATAAGAAACATTAGTGATGTTGAACCTTCTTCATTTGAAGAAGAAAATAAATTACAAGTATGGAAGGATGCCATTCTTGATGAATATAGGTCTATTATAAAGAACAATGTTTGGGACAATTTGCCAAGGCCAAAAGAAAAATCAGTGGTTTCTTCCAAATGGATCTATAAGATCAAACATGCAGTTGATGGAAGTGTGGAAAAGTTAAAAGAAATATTTCTAGCTAGAGGCTTCACTCAGAAAGAAGGAATCGACTACGAAGAGACTTTTTCTCCTATAGCCAGGTATACCTCCATTCGAGCTATTATTTCTTTAGCTTCCATACTTGGTTGGAAGCTACATCAGATGGATGTAAAAACAACATTCTTGAATGGAAAGATTGAATAGGAGGTCTTTATGGAACAACCAGATGGTTTTATACTGCATAACAAAGGCACTCATGCATGCAATCTAAGGAAGACCTTGTATGGTCTTAAGCAAGCTCCCAGAGTTTGGTATGATAGGATTGATGGATTTATTAAAATCCCGAGCTTTCAAAAAAGTGATGTTGATGAAAATATATAATTGAAGGTAAGAGGTAACCAACTTGTTATACTAATCCTATATTGTAGTGTCCCCAAGGCCGAGCCCCGTAGTGAACCATGTTCTGAAAAGAATTGTAATTATGATTTATAGGCTGGTGAGCCGAGTTCTTATAAGCTGGAGGCTTATGTGTTATTAGGACAGGGAGCCTAAGTGTTGAAGGCCAGGAGGATGCTGTTGTATATGTAATCATGTAGAACAATTAATAAAATATAAACACCGCCAATTGCAGACCAACCACATTGAGTGAGTGAAGGGGGACTAAGCATCCATAAGGTGGGCAAGGAATTAGGGGCTGAAGGTGGGAAAAGAGGCTAAGTGTTGAGCCTAGGGGATAAGCCTAGGGGGCTTAAGCTTGGGAATAATATTTTAATATTATCCCAAAAGACATGTGCATTTTATGTTTTATCCTAAGTTTCTGTCAAGGGGAGAACATGCAAGGGAGACGCGTGCTGGTGGAACACATGCAGTTTCATGGGTGACAAGTGTCAACCCTAACGCATGTGAATAAAATGGCCAGGGTGAGCCGTGAGAAGGGTTCCTCCTCAATTCCACCCGACTACCTGAGCATGTAGAGAATGTTGAACAGTATGACCAACCCAACCTCTACAAGAATACCGCATGCGTTCTGAGAGTCATGAACCTGTATTGTCTTTGATAGTCCGTTCACATCCTCTGTCCAAATGATCGAACCTATGCGTGGAGGTTCTGTTCTGAAGCCGAGACCCTAAACCATTCCTCCATTGTTGAACCAGTGGGAAATCCTGTGTTGTTCTGAAGAGTCAGTCTCACCCTCTGTTCTGAGTCGTGGATTATTTGTCGACCACTGCAAGATTTACTCATCACACATTCTTGTGAACCATCACTATGAGGCCTCAAGCCATTGTTGAACCAGTGGTAAAGCCTGTGTTGTTTGGAAGAGTTGGTCTCACCCTCTGTTCTGAGTCGTGGATTCTGTGTTGACCCCTGCAGGAGTTACTCATCACGCATTCCTATGAACCATCACTGTGACGCCTCAAGCCATTGTTGAGCCTGTTTGGGAGGCCATGTTTGTATTTTCAGTTGGCTATGGTAACCACACAGAGCTGGACTATGCGTGGCTTGATGGCCAGCGTGAGTTGTGATTGAGCCTGTGTGTGATCTCTCTCTAGGTGAGGGAGGTGGATTTTGTTGGAAGAGGTTTCTTCCAGAGAGTGTCCAGCACCAGCTTCAAGCTCTGAGACTTCCTTATCCAGCCTGTTGCCGAGACCCAGAGAGGGAGGTTAGCACTGATGGACTGTGCTTGTGAAGGTGTATACTCCTGGGTGGAACAGGAATGTGGGGAATGAGAGTCTGATAGTAGTGGGCGTAAGATGGCATCCTGGAAAGAATCCTTCCATATTTTATGTGTTGTTTTCCCTGTAACCTCGGCCTAGCCTAGATTTCCTTGCCTTGGGGTGGAGCTTAGTCCCAGCTCAGGGGTGACCCATTGCTGAGCTGATGAGCAGTGCGATCTAAGGCTGGGAGGTTCGTGGAAGGCCTGCACTTGGTTGGTGGATTCTACCACTATTAAAAGATAAGTATCTAATTATGTTTTTATCACGTTTTGCATGACTCTACTGTTTATGTTATCATGATTTCCACTGTGTATACAAATTAATATGGAATGTTATGGATTGTTAATTATAGCAGTAAATAATATGTTTTACTTTGTGCTTAAATGAGTTATGTATAGAGTGGTGTTATAACCTTCTCTTAATAGTGGTTAAACCTTGGTATCCAGAAAAAGGGTGCGCTACAATTTGGTATCAGAGCCAAGGTTTCGACACTGAGCCTAGATGGGCCAGTGGAGCGGTCTTTAGATCAAGAATGCGAAGGGAAATTGGGTCTGGAAGGCTAATTTCAGACACTAGTTTGCTCCAAAGTGTCAAGGAGTTACTTGATGAGTTTTAAGATAAGGAGGTATAGCGGCGCTATGAAACCGCAGCCAGTGTGGTATAAGTCCACAGGGAGAGAGGAATCCACACCAGAAGTGTAGGAGCTTTAGGATCTGTTCGGGAGGGAAGGTGAACTTTCGTGACCATTAGATCTGGAAAGTGTGCACGGGGTTTAAAGCCGTTTGGAATTGCACAGGAGTGTGGAAATCGCGATACATGAAATTCTGAATTAGTTAGGAACTGTCTGAGCTGTCAGATCTCGGCTGGAAAACCCGACAACCATTGGATCTGTCAGGAGATATCCGAGGGTTAAAACCCCAGTGAATAGGGGCAAAAGCCCCCAAATATATCAAGATCGTCCGAACGACGGAGGCCACGTGTCATGAGATTTCCCATTTTGGGAAATCGGGAATCGCGAGATCGGGAGTCCTGATGACAAGAGATTGGGACTTTCCATGGTGGAAATCCCAAAATAGATCTGAACTATCCGAATGATGGAGGCCACATGTCGTGAGATTACCCATTTAGGGAAATCGAGAATCGCGGAATGAGGAATCTTGATGATGAAGGCCCAGGATTTTTCGTGGTGAAAACCCCGGGATAGATTTGAATCGTCTGATGGATGGAGGTTACGTGTCAGAAGATTAACTGCATAGGGAAACCAAGGATCGAGATTTTGGGAGTCCCGTGATTGAGAGTTTGGACTCTCGTGATGATAAACCCGATGAACGGACGAGATTATTTCGGAGGATCTCAGAGTCTGTGACGATCGTTAGATGTGAGGAAGAGATGTCGGCTTTAAGTCGGGGCATGAATGTGCATTAAGT
>SNQJ01S0073264.1:88796-100119 GCA_010110895.2 Picea sitchensis | reverse complement strand
TTTCAATCGCACATGATTGAGGTGGAAGGTACGATCAACAACCGACCACTTGTTATTTTAATTGATTCAGGGGCTAGCCATAGTTATGTAGATCCTAGAGTGGTGGAAAGCTTGCATTTAATGAGAAGCAAACATGAGAAGTCTTGGTTAGTGTAGTTGGCCACAGGGACCAAAAGGAAGGTCACTGAATTGGTTAAGTCTTGTTCAATGGACATGAAAGGAATGAGCACTAAGGCTGAATTGAACATTTTATCTTTAGGCTCATACGATTGCTTAATTGGGATGGACTGGTTGGACCAGCACCATGCCCTTCTGGATTGCCGTAACAAGAGGTTCACATGCCTGAACAAAGAGGGAAATCAGGTAACAGTCCAAGGAATTCCCAGAGCCGTGGTTGTGAGGGAAATCTCAACCATGCAGCTGAAGAAATGTTACCGGAAAGGATGTCAATTATTTGCAGCTCGGGTGGAAGAAGCATCCCGAGACGAAGTATCGAATCTGGAAGACCACGAAGTACTCATATAATTCAAGGACATATTTCAGGAGGTACCTGGACTACCTCCGAAGAGGGACATCAATTTTTCTATAAATTTGATGCCTGGAGCAGCTCCAGTTTCAAAGGCTCCTTATAGAATGATCACACCAGAGCTGACAGACTTGCAATTGCAGCTCGAGGAGATACTAAATAAAGGTTACATTCACCCCAGTGTGTCATCGTGGAGAGCCCTGGTCCTATTCATGAAGAAGAAAGATGGGACATTGAGGCTGTGCATTGATTTTCGGCAGTTGAATAAGGTTACTGTCAAGAACAAGTATCCTCTGCCAAGGATTGATGATCTTTTTGATCAGTTGAAGGATGCGAAAATATTTTCGAAAATAGATATCCAATCAGGATATCACCAAGTGAGAATAAAGGATGAGGACATCAGCAAGACCGCCTTTAGAACAAGGTACGGTCATTATGAATTCGTGGTGGTGTCGTTTGGGCTGTCCAACGTGCCTGTTGTTTTCATGTGCTTAATGAATGGAGTGTTCAGAAATTATTTGGACAATTTTGTCATAGTCTTATTGGACGATGTCTTGGTGTATTCCAAGACAGAGGAAGAACATGAGCAACATCTGAGAATGGTGCTGTAGGTGTTGAGAGAACACCAACTGTACGCAAAACTGAGCAAGTGCTCTTTTTATCAAAGGCAGATCCATTACTTGGGGCACATTATATCTGAAGAAGGGATCGCTGTGGATCCTGAGAAGGTACAGGCCATTCAAGAATGGCCAGCGCCAAGGAATGTGGCAGAATTTAGATATTTTATGGGTCTGGTGGGCTACTATAGGAGGTTCATAGCTGGTTTCTCAAAGATAGCTCATTCTATCACTTCCTTGCAAAGGAAGGAGAAGAAGTTCCAGTGGATTGAAGAATGTGAGAGAAGCTTCCAACGATTGAAGTAGCTGCTAACTAGTGCTCCAATCCTGAAGATTGCAGATGCAAATAAGGATTACGTAGTGTGCACAGATGCATGTAAGGAGGGGCTGGAAGGAGTTCTCAGCCAAGAAGGATTTGTAGTTTGTTATGAATCTCGAAATTTGAAGGAACATGAGAATAATTATGCCACTCACGATTTAGAGCCGGAAGCAATCATTCACGCCTTGAGGAAATGGAGACATTACCTCATGGGCAAGAGATTCGAGTTGAGAACAGACCATAACGGTCTGAAGTATTTATTTGATCAGCCGACCTTAAATGCCAGGAAAATCAGATGGATGGAGTTTCTATGCGAATGTGACTTTGATATCAAGCATATCAAAGGGAAAGAAAATAAGGTGGTTGATGCACTCAGCAGAAAAGTGCACAAATTACATGCTACAACCATTAGCATGTACATAACTGAGATGAAAGATAGAATTTTGGAAGCTGCAAATACTGATTTGCAGTACAGAGGTCTAGTAGCAAAGCTATAGCAGCGTGAGAGACCACAAACCAAGGAAAGTTATACCTTGGGAACTGATGGCTTACTTCTGTATAAAAACAGAGTGTATGTACCCAATGTCCGAGAATTGAAGTTGGCAATTCTAAAGGAGATGCATAACGTGACTTATGTTGGACATCCTGGTTATCACAAGATTGTGGCAGTAGTCAAAGGCCATTATTTTTGGTCGGGGTTGAAGAAAGAAATCATGGAATACATCGCCAGATGTATGGAGTGCCAAAAGGTTAAGGCTGAGAATAGGCACCCAGTAGGGTTGTTGTAGACTTTACCCATTCCTGAGTGGAAATGGGACGTGGTAACAATGGATTTCATCACCGGACTACATAGAACAAGAAAGCAGCATGATTCAATCATGGTGGTGGTGGACAAGCTTACTAAAGCTGCCCATTTTATTCCACTAAAAATCACCCACAAAGCAACAGATATTGCTGACATTTTCCTAAAAGAAGTTGCACACTTGCACGGAATTCCTAAGACAATTGTGTCTGATAGAGACTCGAAATTCACTTCAAATTTCTGGAAAGGACTGTTCAAAGGATTCGGAAAGAATCTGAACTTTAGCACAACATATCATCCCGAATCCGATGGACAGACAGAGAGAGTGAACAGAGTAATAGAAGACATACTGAGAATGTATGTGATGGATAAACCATCAAGGTGGAACGACTACCTGCATTTGGTAGAATTCGCCTACAATAATGGGTATCATGCATCATTGAAGATGAGCCCATTCAAAGCGCTTTATGGAAGAAAGTGCAACACTCCAGTGAGTTGGGATAATTCAACTGACATAGTAGTAGTTGGGCCTGAGCTACTCAAAGAGATGGAAGACCAAATGATAAGAATTAAACATAATCTAAAAGCTGCCCAGGACAGGTAGAAAAGTTATGCTGTTAGTAACAAAACCCATAGAGAATTCAAATTGGGTGACCATGTTTTCCTGAAAGTGAAAACTAACAGGAGTTCCCTGAGGCTAGGAAGTTGCGCCAAGTTGACAACAAGATTTTGTGGGCCATTTGAGATTCTGGAAAGGATTGGGTTGGTTGCATACATGCTTGCATTACCTGCATCTATGATTGTACATAATGTGTTTCATGTTTCACTGCTTAAGAAATATGTACCTGATGCTAATCATGTTATCGATTGGAATGTGATTCAGGTGGAACCAAAAGGTGTCCTACAAGTTCATCCTGTGTGCATATTGGACAGGAAAAGCAAACAGCTCCGGAATCGAGCTATAGAGCTTGTAAAAGTCCAGTGGACCTGGTACGGTCCTGAGGACGCGACATGGGAGCATGAAGGGGTTATGCAGGCAGAGTACCTACATATTTTTGAAAATTTTGAAAGGCTTTCAGAGACAGTGTAAGTTGCACTGAGGACAGTGCAAAAATAAGGGGAAGGGAATTGTAGTGTCCCCAAGGCCGAGCCCCATAGTGAACCATTTTCTGAAAAGAATTGTAATTATGATTTATAGGCTGGTGAGCCGAGTTCTTATAAGCTGGAGGCTTATGTGTTATTAGGCCAAGGAGCCTAAGTGTTGAAGGCCAGGATCCTGCTGTTGTATATGTAATCGTGCAGAACAATTAATAAAATATAAACACCACCAGGTTCAGACCGACCACGTTGAATGAGTGAAGGGGGACTAAGCATCCATAAGGTGGGCAAGGAATTAGGGGCTGAACGTGGGAAAAGGGGATAACTGTTGAGCCTAGGGGCTAAGCCTAGGGGGCTTAAGCTTGGGAATAATATTTTAATATTATCCCAAAAGACATGTGCATTTTATGTTTTATCCTAAGTTTCTGGCAAGGGGAGAACATGCAAGGGAGACGCATGCTGGTGGAATGCATGCAGTTTCATGGGTGACAAGTGTCAATCCTGACGCATACGAATAAAATGGCCAGGGTGAGTCGTGAGAAGGGTTACTCCTCCATTCCACCTGACTACCTGAGCGTGTAGAGAACGTTGAACACTACGACCAACCCAACCTCTGCAAGAATACCGCGTGCGTTCTGAGAGTCGTGAACCCGTATTGTCTTTGATAGTCCGTGCACATCCTCTGTCCGACTGATCTAACCTATGCGTGGAGGCTCTGTTCTGAAGCCGAGACCCTGAACCATTCCGCCATTGTTGAACCAGTGGTAAAGCCTGTGTTGTTCTAAAGAGCTGGTCTCACCCTTTGTTCTGAGTCGTGGATTCTGTGTCGACCCCTGCAGGAGTTACTCATTATGCATTCCTACGAACCATCACTGTGAGGCCTCGAGCCATTGTTGAACTAGTGGGAAATCCTGTGTTGTTCTGAAGAGCCGGTCTCACCCTATGTTCTGAGTCGTGGATTTTGTGTCGACCCCTGTAGGAGTTACTCATCACACATTCCTGTGAACCATCACTGTGAGGCCTCAAGCCATTGTCGAGCCTGTTTGGGAGGCTGTGTTTGTATTTTTATTTTTCTATGGTAACCACGCAGAGATGGACTATGCGTGGCTTGATGGCCAACGCGAGTTGTGATTGAGCCTGTGTGTGATCTCTCTCTAGGTGAGGGAGGTGGATGTTGTTGGAAAAGGTTTCATCCAGAGAGTGTCCAGCACCAACTTCAGGCTCTGAGACTTCCTGATCTAGCCTGTTGTTGATACCCAGAGAGGGAGGTTAGAACCGATGGACTGTGCTTGTGAAGGTGTATACTCCTGGGCGGAACAAGCATGTGGGGAATGAGAGTCTGAGAGTAGTGGGCATAAGATGGAATCCTAGAAAGAATCCTTCTAAATTTTATGTGTTGTTTTCCCTGTAACCTCAGCCTAGCCTAGATTTCCTTGCCTTGGTGTGGAGCTTAGTCCCAACTTAGGGGTGACCCATTGCCGAGCTGATGAGTAGTGCGATCTAAGGCTGGGAGGTTCATGGAAGGCCTGCACTTGGTTGGTGGATTCTACCACTATTAAAAGATAAGTATCTGATTATGTTTTTATCACATTTTGCATGACTCTACTATTTATGTTATCATGATTTTCGCTGTGTATACGAATTAATATGGAATGCTATGGATTGTTAATTATAGCAGTAAATAATATGTTTTACTTTGTGCTTAAATGAGTTATGTATAGAGTGGTGTTATAACCTTCTCTTAATAGCGGTTAAACCTTAGTAGACAGAAAAAAGGATGTGCTACATATATGTTGATGATCTCTTTCTAACAGGAGATGAAGGGATAATAGCCTGGTGTAAGAGGGAGCTAACTTGCGAGTTCGAGATGAAATACTTAGGCTTGATGCATTACTTCCTAGGATTGGAAGTGTGGCAAAGACAGGGAGAGATATTTATGGCACAAGGAAAATACACAATGGATGTACTAAAGAGGTTTGGTATGATGGATTTCAAATCCATGTCTACTCCGATGGTTACCAACCTAAGGAAGATGCATGATTATGATACAAGTTCATATTTGGTGGATCCCACCAAATATAGGCAACTGATTGGATCATTGATGTACATGATCCACACTAGGCTAGATATATTCTATGCAGTGATCACAATGAGTCAGTTCATGACTAAACTGAGACAGAGACACTGGGTGGCAAAAAATCACATCTTGAGATATATTAGAGGGACCATTACTTATGGTCTAAGATATACATCCAGTAGTGGTTTATTTCTTCATGGGTATGTAGATGTTGACTCGGCGGGAAGCCTAGTGGATCGAAAAAGTACTTCATGATACTGCTTCAGTTTAGGATCTGCTATGATCTCTTAGTCAAGATGAAAGTAGGGATCCATTGCACAGAGTACAACAAAGGTTGAGTACATTGAAACAAGTGGTGCTAGAAAGGAAGCAGTATGGATCAGAAAATTGGTTTCTAGTTTGTTTGGTGACAAGCTCGAGACGACGGTGGTTCACTTTGATAATAAAATTTATATAAAATTAACAGAGAACTTGGTATTTCACAACATGTCAAAACATATTGACATGAGGTACCACTACATCTGAGACTTGGTCCAAAGAAAAACTGTAAAGTTACAGTACATAGCCACGACTCACGAGCGATCTGGAAGTTGATATCCTGACCAATCCTTTGACCTTGAGACAGTTTGTGCATCTAAGAGGAAATATTGGTGTGGCTAAGAATGACTCCCTCGCTGAGAGGAAGTGTTAAATTTGGCAACATAAATAGTCATTTTCCAATGAGAGGCCATATGGGCCACCCTGAGGCTAGCCATGGATATTTGGAGAATCAAACATTTTTGTGAGGTATTGACAAAAGCTAGGGGGAATGTACAACCTCTATGAGTCAAACCAAAAGTTAGGATGAAAGAGATTCTATGTGAGTCTAATGAAAAAGTCAGGGGGAACGTACAACCTCTATGAGAATAGATAGTCTAGTGCAAAAGTTAGGGGGAATGTACAACTTCTGTGAGCATAGATAGACTAGTGAAAAATTCAAGGGGAACATACAACCTCTGTGAGCCTAGTCAAACCTTGTGAGCCATGAGCAAAAGTCAAGGCATCTAGCAAAAGTTAGGTTGAATATAAAATTCCTATGATCTAGAAACAAATGATATTCCTAATATTGAAAATGATGTAATTGTATTGATCTAGTGCATTAGCATGTGTAAACATTATCCAGCATGAAGAGAATTTTGAATTGCCTTGTCAAGAGTTGTAACTAAAGTCTTGAGTCTAGTTTTATTTTAGAACTAAAGTGTAATGTTGAGTTGCAACTAAAGTCTTGCGTCTAGTTCTACTTTAGAACTAAAGTGCAATGTTGAGTTGCAACTAAAGTCTTAATTCTAGTTCTAAATTTGAACTAAAGCATGTCAGTCTCAAGTCTAGTTCTAAGTTCGAACTAAAGTGTAAAGTTGAGTTGTAACCAATCTCAAGTCTAGTTCTAAGTTTGAACTAAAGCATGAAGCTGAGTTATGTTTAATGCATGCAATCATGTTACTATTTTGAGCTTCCCCTCTTCCCCTCTTCAGCCTATATAAGAAGAGGTTGAACCCTCTTTTCAACATAGTTCAGCAACACAGTTTTGAAATGCAGTTTTCATATGTAGGTTGAGGATGAAGCAATAGAGGAGCAAATCAGTGATAAAGAGGAAGCACATCAAAGGTGTATTTCAGCAAGGTCTTGTAAGTATTTTTCAGGTTAGAGTCATCTTGGCAAGCTCTTTGAGAGAAGAACATTCATGGTGGATATTTGTAAGAGATCTTACATTATTAATGCAATAAAGGAATATTGTTTGCTAGGTTTTTTCTCCTACACAAGGTTTCCCCAGGGTATATGTGTTGTTGATATGCATGTTTACTTATCTACATAGATATTGTTATTCGATTATGATTTGGAATTGTTGAAGTGTATTAAGCTGGAATCAAAGTATTGAAGAAAATAAAAGAATTAATCCGTATAAGAAATCAAGCTCATAATTTAACACTTTTGCATCTTCTTCTTATTCTTCCCTACTGCTATGGCAGGCTCTCTTCTATTCATCTCCCCTTTGTTGACTTCTTCTACTAACCTCAACCTCAACACTCTGATATCCTCTATCTCCCTGTCTAGTTGCTCTAGTGGATGGCTCTTCTTATGCAATCTTCACTGTTGCACTTCCTTATCAATAGGTAGACCAACCCGATCCCCCATGTTATATTCATATCCCCTTGTGGCACTAAGTTTCCACTATGCTATAGAATCCAGTTCTACATTCTCTTCTTGACTGACCTATTGCTTAGTCACCTCCTCTGACATATTAGCTCCTACCACTTCTCCTTGTGTTGGTTCAAGTCCAACTTCTTCCAGCTGCTCCTGTGGTTGGTATGCTCCCCTACCTATTTCCAATTTGATCTATTGGATGTGAAATATTTGCACCATTACCCTTCTCTCTTGGGCTTCCAATTATTCTCATTGATCAGAAAATTCCATGTTGTCTTCTTCCTCCTCTGCTGCAAGCTCCAATGTTGGAGTCATCTCCTGTTCATCTTCCTGGCTGAAAATTTTGAGCCATTCATCTTAATGCTCTTCTCCTTTTGTTTCCTGTTGAGTGAGAATATCGAATGTATGATCCTCTTCTATTGGGGTAGATTTTGATGTCTTCTCCATTTCTTCTTCCTCTACGATAATCACTGCTAGGTGTCTTTCTTCTATTGCTGCATCTGCAACACATTCTCTAGCTTCAACTAGGTTGCTGGGTAGGAATACCCGAATTCCCCCAATGATTAGAATTCTCCTCTGATCCTCCTCCTTTGTGATAGAAGTATTCAGCTTCTCATCATCTTCATTCACATGGTCTGAAAACCCACATGAATCTTCACCTCTATTAGCACTCCTTGTTGATTCCTCTATCAACACTCCTTGCTGATTTGAACTCACTTCTGAGCTCCTGAGACTTTCATAAACTCTCATTTCTCCCCCCCTGCCCACCTGGAAATTTGGGACTTGTCTTTTTCCCACATGGAAGTCTATGTGATCAAATGATCCCATATCATTGCCATCTTCTATTGTTGCATCTGCAACACATTCTCTAACCTCAACTGGGTTGCTTGGTAGGAATACCTGAATTCCCCTAATGATTAGATTTATCCTCTGATCCTCCTCCTTTTTGATAGAAGTATTCAACTTCTCATCTCCTTCATTTACATGGTCTGAAAACCCACGTGAATCTTCACCTCTATCAGCACTCCTTGTTGATTCCTCTATCAACACTCCTTGTTGATTTGAACTCACTTATGAGCTCCTAAGACTTTCAGACAATCTCGTTTCTTTCCCCCTGCCCACCTGGCAATTTGGGACTTCTCTTCTACCCACCTGGCAACCTATGAGATCGAATGATCCCATCTCACTGCCCTCTTGGAAATTTGAACTTTCAATACTGCTCTCCTGGCATTATATAAGACCTCCACCTGATCTCTTTCCATTTCCCATGTGGCAATTCAAAAGTCCATTTCTTCCCACCTGACAGTTTATGAGATTCTCTGCTAATCTCATATCATTTCCCACCTGGAAATATGAATTTCCACCACTGTCCTCCTAACATTCTATGAGATCCTCCAATGATCTCATTTCTTTGCCCACCTAGCAATATGAAAATCCATCTGTGCTCTCCTGGAAATTCATGAGGTCCTTATCTGATCTCACCTCCTCCTCATCACTGAGGTGTATTCTTGTCTCTGGTTCACAGATGTAAGACATTTCCTCTTCTGTGTCACTGAGGTCTTCAATGTGCCTTAGCCACTTCTTCACTGCTTGTTGCTTATTTCTAGCCAACAAATGTTGAACAAGCCATTTTTCTTTCTTGTCCAGAGGCCATTTGTACCTCTAGTGTACTTTTTCCTCTCGTTTCATCTTCAATGTTGGTTGTTCCATTCTCTCTCTTATCTCAGTGAGTTCCTCATCAATTTCTGCTTTGTTTTTCTATTAGTGGTCTCTTCTTCAACCATGTTCCTAGCCTTCAATATCCATTTCCATCTTCTACTCGCCCCCCTGACAAGACTATGGATCACTCTACGTCCGAGAGCATCTCCATCTTCTTTTGCAGCTCACCTAGTTGTTTAAATGTTTTATGTTGTTGTGCATGTGCAACAACCCCCTCACAGAGCATCAGTACTTTTCTTCCTTCACTCATTTTCTAAAGTAAAACTCATGTTTGTGATACCACCTGATGTTACCAGGTCATCTTCTTTCATCATCATTCTTTTGTCAGTGGCTCACAAAAAAAAATAGCTCTGATACCACCTAATGTAGACCCCCTACCTCAGCAGGGTTCTGCGACCTCCCAGTCTCTGGATCGTTCCAATTCCCTGAACTGAATTAGCTCTTTGGGTCCCTGTGGGAAACCCCAACAAATAAATCCACAGGTCGATTCTGAAACTCCACCTGCATGAATAAACACCAAGCGCAAGATTCTCCCCACGTGACCACGGTTTGTAAACGCACGCCTAAAAAAAGGAGCTTCACATTTCGAGACCTCGGGTGTTCTACATACAAGCCACCCAAATATCTTCAGTCCCAATCTCCCAATTTCTAAATCCTCCTGGACACCAAATATGACAGTCCTTCTTTCTCCTCTATCCACAGCTATGATCGTATCACGGCTTCACATGTCGGAGAAATGAACATGAGTCGACTCCAACTCTCTATTCCCTAAAATCCCAATCTCCAAGTTAAGCACTTAACCTCCACTAGCTCCTCCCTTAACCTCCTTTTCATGTGACCCTTTCGTGCGACCTAGGTCTAATCCTCTGAGAGCTTCACGTTTCACGAAATCAAAAATCAACCCAACACTTCTTTTTCGAAAGCCCAAAATTCGAACCTCCGAAATCCCCTCACCCAGATCAACGGCCACTATCCCTTGTGATCTGATGGCTCATATCTATTCCTCCTTATATCGGGACTTCACGTTTCATGAGGTCGAAAGGCCTTTTACCTTAGGTCTTCCGATATCTGAAATCTCCAAATTCTCCCTGGACAATCAATGGTCCAGATATCTCCTCAATCAACGACTGGGATCTTTTCATGAATTCACGTTTCGCAAGTTTTCACGAATTTTCCCTTTGACTTCTTCAAGTCATGAGTTAGTGAAATGTCGATCTCTCTCCACGCATCCTTTCTAATGGACGGCTAGGATTGTTTCATCTCCCATCTCCCCAATTATTTTCTCTTGTATTCACCTTCGTTCTCTTGGTGCCCGATCCTATGATATGTGTGGATCTCCGCCACTTGTCACCCCGGATCCAACGGTCCAAAATAATTTTGTGAATTCAATTTTCATGATTTTTCTCCTCTCTTCCTTGCAAATCTATCGATGTTCGATTTCCCAAACACCTCGAATTTGTTTCCACCTATCACCTCCAGCGATGGACAATTTCGATCGTTTCAGAACTTCAGGACTTTGACGAGTCCACTCTCTTTCTCACACAAGGATTAAGCCTCATGCACTGTCCTCCGGGTCCAATGGTTGTTGTTCCATGCACTCAGATATGACAGCTGAGACCTGTTTCCTCTGCGTGTTCCTCTTGTTTGTTTGGACGTGAGGTTCAATGATCCAGATCTATTCCTTCGCAGTTGATCTTATGACAGTTGTTGCTTTGAACAATCTGATGGCTCAGACCTATTCTTGTGATCAGATGACTGATATTATATTTCAAGGTTTCAGCTCTCTGGACTCTAGGAATCTCAGTTCTCAAATCTTTGGTCCACTCTCCTGCATATACACAGCATTAAAGATCATGCACTTCTTCCAGATCCTGTTATCACCCCATAAATTATGGGAATCAACTGGTGAATGGGATATTATCTGTCTCTAGTGTTTTTGTTGACAAATGATTTTTCATTCTGCAAATAATTTGAAAAAAGAAAA
>SNQJ01S0073264.1:54724-84021 GCA_010110895.2 Picea sitchensis | reverse complement strand
TTGAACAATAAATACTTCACCTTTCGAAGTATTGAAGGTTGTTGATCTTTACACCCTGACGCTATCAGACTGTAACATTTTTTGAAGAGATCTGCCATTAATAAAAGGAGGCACTTTTACAGGATTCTTGTGTGTATTCACTGGTGATGTTTATTCTCTAAGTTTAATGTTATTCTTGCTTTGTGATCATATTGTTTTCTGAAACTAATCTTTAAGAAGTAACGTATGTTGCAGGATTTATCTTGGATACCCTGTTTCCGACTTTAAAGATTTAAATGTTTATCTTCTGATGTTTTCAATTAAGAAATTCGTAACGGCTTCTTAATTGAATTTATCTTTCTCATCTTTCTTCTCTTCATCATTTAAACTATTAAAGATCCAGTGAGTATATTATCTCACCCTGTGGAAGTTTTCCTTTACGTTTCTAGTTTGTATCTCATGTTGATTATAACACAGACCCCATAGCCCAATGGAGGTATAGACTGTCTCAACCAATTCAAAAACTCTTTTACAACAAGACCTACCTATTTCTTTACCTAGCCTAATATCTAGAATTGAAAACATAGCTAAATCATATAGAGAGATCCCTCTCTGAAGCTGGAAGGGCTAGATCGCAGTTTAAAAGTGGTTGGATAAAGTTACCTTTGTAGATTTCTTCTGTTTCAACCTCTTGGAAATTTACCAAGTGCTAACATAATGGCGACTCCACTGGGGAAGAACTAAAAAATTGATAATTTCACATTTTATTTCCCCTGAAAATAACGTTAAAATTCGAGAAGAAAGTAATGTTTAGAGGTTGATCAAACTTTGTATATATTATTTTCAAACTCACAAAATTAAAAAATATATATATTAAAAAAACCAAAAAAGAGTTATGGCTCCCAAGAAAGTTCATACTCGATCTCATCCAAACCTAGAACCCTTGATAGTGATAGATAACCCTGAACAGTTGCTCAGGCGAAAGACCTTAGCTACCAGTTCAGTGAGTCATATTCCCATTCATAAGTCCTCTTCTTTTTTAGGAAAGCTTGTCTCTTCTCAAAACCCCGATATTGACACCTGTTCCGGTCAAAGCCTGTTTAGGTCTAAGTCAGGTAGTTTTGTCACTAAAATCATTTTCGACCCAACCGTCTTGCAACCCCGAACCCCCGAAGTTCTATCTCCCACGAATAAACCACAAGTCACTCCCTCAGCAAAATTCAGTCCCTCCTCATCCTCGTCTTCTGTTTCTACCTCGCTGACCATCCAGGTTGTCGTCCCACCTCCTCCACCCATCATGGCAGCTCGATATGCTCCTTTGGTGTTGGCTGCGCCACTACATGTCATGCCCCAAGACTATCAAACTAGGCTCCCACAGTTCGACGCAACAGGACCATTAAACGCCCAACAACATGTCGACAAAATGAATGATTATTTTGACTTGCAAGAAGTTGATGAGGCTGACGTTCAAATGAGATTGTTTGCCCAGAGTTTGACAGGTGACGTCAAGAAATGGTTCAAAGCTTTACCAGTTGCCTCAGTCCCTGACCTTGTTGCGTTTCAAAGGAGTTTTCTTGATAGATGGGAGGTAAAGAAAAACCCTCTCCAGATATTGTCAGAATACGAGAATATAAGAAGAAATCAAGGTGAGACGATACAAGATTACTACACCCATTTCAAAAACCTGTACAATGCAATCCCAACTGAAATCAAACCTCCATAGGGTTTGGCATTGATTAAATTCCCTGATGGATTTGATGCTGACATGTCATACAAACTAAGAGAAAGAAATTCTGCCACCATGGAGGACATGCAGAAAAGTGCTATAAGTGTGGAGGGCAATCTATTGGCAAAAAGGGCACGTCAGAGGTCAAAAAGGAGAGTTACAATCAAAGAAGAACCTTCCACGTTGAACACAGATTCCAAATTGGATTCTTTGGCTAGAACAATGGAACTAATGCTGGAAAGATTGACTGTGTCAGACAGAAATCCTCCAAGAGAAAACACACCTGCTCCTCAGGTTCAGAATCCCAACTTCAGGAGAAACCCTCCTCAAATCAGACAGAGAGATCATAGGGATCAAACAGAGCAAAGGGGCCCAGATCAGCAGATTAGACCTCCTCTGCAAGAAAAATATGTTGATGAAGGGAATGAAGTGATTGAGGAATTGGAGGACACTCATATCAATCTCATGGGCATTCACGACAACGAGGCTATTTTCCTTACTCAAGAAGAGAAGGAACTCTTTCTGCTAAATCAAACAAAGGTAAGTGAAGAATATGAAGATGCAGAACAACAGGCCTTTGAAAATGCTATTTTGGAGGTACACCGACAATACAATCTACGGAGTAAGAAGACAGAAGGGAGTTCTCCAAAAAAGACTACTGAAACATAGAAGGTAGTCAAGACCAAGAAGACCCCTGAGCCATCTGTCGAGAAGACTCTGGAGAATACATCTTCCGAGAAGACTCCTGAGAAGACTACTGCTGAGAAAATTCCTGAAAAGAGTAAGGCTGACACTCCCATGAAGAAAAACATCACCATTCTGAAAAGGCCATCACAGCCCAAGGTTTCACCTATTAATCCACTGAGTACTTTTGAGCAGAAGAGGGTGGTGGACAAACCAGAAATGATGAACCAAGGCAGATCCCTTACACCTTTCAGTCTTGAGGGGGAATTGGCCAATATAAAAATTCCCATCCCACTTACAGAGTTGATGAACAGAGACGAGTATCGTTCACAGGTAATTAAAGCACTGGCCATTGAACCTGACATAGGCATGAAGGCCTTAACCATTGGATCAGTAAATCATTCAGACACTATGAACCTTGCTGATGATCATCCCAAACTTCTTTTCGGACCAGAGGTAGATGGTCGAGATGATACTGGTGAGGTCACTCCTTTTTACATTAGTCTAAACATACACGACTTGATCTTGCATAACGCTATGCTTGACTTGGGTGCTTCTCATAATCTGATGCCCAAAGCAGTAATGGAAAAACTGGGACTGGAGATCACCAGACCATACAAGGATTTACACTCATTTGACTCCAGCAGAGTTAAATGTATTAGTTTGATCAAAGACCTATGCATCACCTTGGTTCAGATTCCTTCTAAGAGCATGGTAATGGATGTGGTGGTTGCAGACATTCCGCCGAAGTATGGAATGTTGTTATCCCGGTCTTGGGGGGATAAGTTGAAAGGAACCTTGTAGTTGGATATGTCTTATGCCACTATCCTAGTGTTTGGGCAACAGAGGAGGCTATACAGAGAAACATTGATGAAGCAAATGGTCAGTAGCCAAGAAAAACCTCACAATTATCCCCTTTACTCTGTGCATTCCGATTTAGATTCATTCATCTTGTACAATGATGGTGATATGGAAGAGAAAGATACTCAGCTGATGGAAGACCTATCTGGTCAAGATGAAGGCTCAGAAAGCATTGAGGCAGCAAAGATGAAGAACTTGATAACTGAAGAGTTACCCGCTGATTTCTAGAGCATGGATTTTGATGGAGTTGTGAGTAAAGAAGGAGCAGGAGCTGGATTCTGGTTGCATAATCACAGGAACAGGTATTCAGAAAACCATTCTTACAAATTAAATTTCCAATGTACTAACAATGTTGTTGAGTATGAAGCTTTGATGCTCGGTCTGAAGCTTTTGAAAAAAGTTGGTGCTAAGCAGATAATGGTAAGAGGTGACTCTGAATTAATAATCAAGCAAATCAAAGGTGAGTATGCTGCTAAAAACCCACGTCTTAGAGCTTATAGGAATGTTGTTCTTGATGCCTTGAGGTGTTTTACTGAAGTTGACTTGCAGGTAATGCCGAGGGGACAAAATATTCTGGCCGACAGATTGGCTACGTCAGCAGCCACCTGTAAGATTCCTTTCTGCCCGACTCGCCCATATACTGTTGAGGTGAAATGTAGACCGACAGTTCTCGACAATATCAGGTATTGGCAGGTTTTTGGCAATGATGATCAGATCGAGGATTTTCTGCAATGTAAAAACGATTTTGAATGTACAAATATAGATTTAGAGAATGAAAATGAAAATGTAAATAATTCTGATTTTGAAATTGATAGTGTAAATACTGTAGATTCAGTAGAATTAGGCGATGACGAATTGGATGCTGACATTTTACAGTTGAAAATTAATGTTTTACCTAGAGGTCTTGTTCCTTTAGCAGACTTGTTTGACAGTAACGATGTAGCCAAAAAACCAAAAATAGAATCCCATGTACAAGAAGTAGAAGACTGTAATATAGGGACTGAAGAGAAACCTAGGATGGTCAAACTGTCCAAATCTTTACCCCCAGAACAAAATCTCAAATACATTGAGTTGTTCAAAGAATATTCAGATGTTTTTGCCTGGGGCTATGAAGATTTGAAAGCCTATGATACCAGCATCATACAACACAGGATTCCCATAAAAGAAGACCAAAAGTTTTTTAGACAAAAACTTAGGAGGATAAATCCCAAGTTGCTCCCTCTGATAGAAAAAGAAATAAAGAAAATGTATGATGCCAAGATCATAGTCCCATTACGTTTCTCCAAGTGGGTCTCTAATTTAGTCCCTACACATAAGAAGACCAGGGAAATCAGACTCTGCATAGATTTCTGAAATCTGAACAAAGTATCCCTGAAAGATAATTACCCATTGTCGAAGATGGACCACATCCTGCAAAGGGTGGTCGGGTCTAGTCGGATATCTCTATTGGATGGTTTCTCGGGCTACAACCAGGTCCTAGTTCACCCAGATGACCAAGACAAAACCGCTTTCACCACACCTTGGGGCACTTTCATGTATGTGAAGATGCCTTTTGGTCTGATGAACGCAGGAGCCACGTTCCAGAGGGAAATGGACATTGCCTTTGTGGAAGAATCGGGTAAGTTTATTGTCTTCTATTTAGACGATGTGACTATGTTTTCCAAATCTGATGATGAACACCTGCGGCACCTCAAACGAGTTTTCGAAAAATGTAGAAGGTTTGGGATTTCTTTAAATCCTAAGAAGTGTCTTTTTGGGTTAGAAGAAGGCAAACTGCTGGGACACATCATTTCCAAAGATGGAATCAAAATAGATCCCAGTAGAATCGAGGCCATACAAAAACTAGAACACCCAAGGAACCTCAAAGAACTACAGTCTTTTATCAGAAAAATTAACTTTCTACGAAGATTCATTCCCAATCTAGTAGAAATCCTCATGAACATTACAAACATGCTTAAAAAATACGTAAAAATAAAATGGGACTCCGAGTCCAGACAGTCTTTCAAACAAGTCAAACGAGCACTCACAGAAGCCCCTATTTTGATCAGTCCCGATTTTACTAAAGATTTCTATCTCTTTTATTTTGCATCCGAACATACTATAGCAGCGGTGTTACTACAAAAGAACAGCGAAGGGTATGAACAACCCATAGCTTTCTTTAGCAAATCATTAAGAGATGCTGCTCTGAACTACAACATCATGGAGAAGCAAGCTTTTGCTTTGGTAAAAGCCCTAAAATACTTCAGGGTCTATATTCTCCATTCCCACACCATAACTTATGTTCCGAATGCGGTAGTAAAGGACATCTTGATGCAGGACAACCCGGATGGAAGAAGGGGAAAATGGATTGCTGTCATTTTAGAGTATGATATAGAGATCAAGCCCACGAAACTAATCAAAGGCCAAGGCCTTACTAAACTAATGGTTGAATCTAACTTTCATGCTCTTGACATTAATTTTCTAGATGTAGCAGATGAACAGGGTGAGATGGCGACTCCAAACGTAAGAGATGTATTTCTCAACTCTCCATGGTATGCAGACCTTATATTCATTTTACAAAATTTACAAGCTCCCCCTGTTTTGACTAAGACTAAAGCTAGATTTTTAAAGTTGAAATCTTTGAAATTCTGTATTCTAGAAGGAAATTTGTATTGGAAAGATCCTGCAGGCATTCTTTTAAATTGTTTACTGAAAGATGAAACTGATAAAGTGTTGCAAGAGTTTCATGCAGGGGAATGTGGTGGCCATCTGAACTGGAAAGTCACAGCCAACAAAATACTCAGAGCTGGATTCTATTGGCCCACCCTGTTTGCAGATGTGCATCAAAACGTAACAACATGTCACCAATGTCAATTGTTTGAGGGCAAAAGGAAACTCCTTCCTCTACCTCTGAAACCAATCTCAGTCGAGGCCCCTTTCTAGCAATGGGGACTTGATTTCATTGGAGAAATACACCCCCGGTCTTCAGGCCAACATAGGTGGATCCTCACCACCACCGATTATTTTACCAAATGGATCGAGGCGGTACCAAGCAGGCAAGCTACTGACTCTGTTATTATCAAATTTCTTGAAAATAATATTTTGTCTCGTTTTGGTTGTCCTAGAAAGATTATAACTGACAATGCAGCTGCCTTTCGGTCAAAGAAACTCATAGATTTCTGCAACCAGTATCACATTAGTTTGGGGCATTCCACAGCCTACTACCCTCAAGGGAATGGGTTGGCGGAATCTTCAAACAAAACTCTGGTAAATATCATCAAGAAAACATTGCAGGAAAACAAGAAATCATGGCACAATAAGTTGGTGTTTGCTTTATGGGCTGACAGGCTGACCAACAAAAGGTCAATTGGTATGTCACCATACCAGCTGGTCTATGGTACAGAGGCAGTGTTCCCCACTTCTCTAGGAGTCTCAGTCATGAAGTTGCTTCAAGAGATACAAGCTGAGCCAAATGACTCACAGAGAAGGATTAACCAGATGATCCATTTACAGCAGACTAGAGAAGAAGTTTTCAACAAGACTAGGTCATCCAAGAAAACATCAAGAAGATCTTTGACAAAAGAACCAAGGAGGATGATTTTGAGCTGGGAGACTTGGTGCTGAGATGGGATGCCAGAAATGAGGACAAGGGAAAGCATGGGAAATTTGACAATCTGTGGACAGGGCCATACATGATCCAAGCTTTCAGGGGAAACAATGCTTTTTTCTTAACAACGTCGATGGGTCAGATCTGCCAAGAGCACCTGTGAATGGAAGAATGTTGAAACATTATGTACCACCTCAGTAAGAGATTCGAGTTTCCACTCTCCATTGTATATACCAGTTTAAGTTTCATTTCTCACTTGCATTTTCTGAGTGAATAACATCAGACAGTTGGTTGAAGCCTGAAGAGAAGGCCCTAAGTTGATGACTAATGTTTTTCCCATTTTTGAGAATAAAATCAACAAAGGCTGCTAGGCAGAAATTTTCAAAATAGGAACCAGGATTCTTGACGCTTCACAGGGAAAGTACCATCCCCAGGTGGAGCCTCTATTATCACCCCATAAATTATGGGAATCAACTGGTGACTGGGATATTATCTGTCTCTAGTGTTTTTTTTGACAAATGATTTTTTATTCTGCAAATAATTTGAAAAAAGAAAAAGAAAAAAGAAAAAGAAAAAAAGGAAAAAGAAAAAAAAGAAAAAAGAAAAAGAAAAAAGGAAAAAGAAAAAGAAAAAGAAAAGAAATAAAAGAGGGCATAAAAGAATTGAAATAAAGCCCCATGCAATAATAGTAACTTGGCCATACCTTTCAAGCATGGCCAAGTTCTTTTTTAAATTTGATGTTGATAGGGTAGTGAATGATTTGGCTAAACAGTTTAATCTTATCCAAAGTGTCTAGGTTAGTTTAGTGAATAAATCTGACCAGACTGTCTAATCCTGGTAAGATAGCCCCAGGGTAGAGTAATTCCTTAACCCAATAGTTTAATCTGGGTTAACTATCATAGGAAGATAGGTTATCATTTAGGTTAGTTGCTTCATTGTTTAACTCTAATAAAACTAGCTTGAGGTCAAGATTACACCATGTTCCAAATTCTTAAAAGATAGTTGGTCAAAAGCCCCATGGTGGTGTCTCTTTGAAAAGTTGAAGAAAAAACCCATAAAATGCTTTTATCCTAAGTTTTTCCCCCAGCGCATGTGTTCTTCGCTCCTGATTTATGTTTCCTGCACATATCAACGGTCTCGATCATGACGCTCAGATCTATGGTTCACAGAGGATTCTGGACCCCCCCCGACCGTTCTGCTTTTAACCAAAGGGGGGGGGGGGGTTCGGAATCGGTAATAACTTTGGCGCACATCTGGACGGCCCAGGGAAGAGCGCTTAAATCAACGGTCCACATTGGATTTCGGACCCCCCCATCCGTTCTGCCTTTAATGGAGGGGGGGGTCTGGAATGAGTATTAAAGAGCATGCTAAGATCTGTGGCCAGGAAACAAGCGTGCATATCAATGGATCACAATGAATTTCGGACCCCCCCTGATGTTCTGATGTTAACCAATGGGGGGGGCTCTGGAATGGTTATCTCCCTCCGGCGGGCCCTTTGTCATACGTGGCCTAAGTTTATTGGTTCCGAAGTCTCGTCACCACATGCTATCTAACAACCTCCGTCACTCATGGACGTCATCCTCCACTGAGTCCACTTGTTCCACTTGTTCCCAAGTTGTGTCCCATCCCATAACTGCTATCAGTCCCTGCTGTCAGACCCTTACTCTTTTCACTCATAACCAGCCCCTTATCGTGACTTTCACCTCCAATCCCTAGCAGCCATGTCACCCGTCCGTATATTTTGGCCACTGTCACCTGCCATCTCACCCCCAAGTGGCCCATTGTCCATTTATTACTGGATAACATACCTGTTATCCTGCTGACCTATCTCCCACGCCAAACTGACCCCAGTTTTAAATAAAACTACCATTTTCCCACTCCATTCACTATTCCTCCATCACACCAGAAAATCTACCTCTCACTCCTCCATTGGATTCCCATCACCTTCATCCACAGTCATTCGACCCCACTAACATCGTGTTTATTGTAGGTACTGTTGCGGAGATGGCACCAAAGCCAAGACCAGCGGAAGGAGAAGAGAATCCTTTTCTTCCTCCTCCTGTCGACCTGGACAAAATCCCACTGGTCGATAAAGACAGATTGATCGCTGATACCAAGCGTGATTTCGATTTTTTAGATCTCCAGTCATGGCTCCGGGAGGTTTTCCTGGACTAGAGCGATGAAATTGGGCTCTGGGAGTCCAATTTACCCCTTTACCTTTTTCCCCAGATCCACCATTTCCCCGAATTCGCACTTAAATGCCAAGTTCACTATATTCCTGAACAGAGAGTCGTCATATCCTTATCCGGAGACACCCTGTTCCTCATCATGCCCGAACACATACACCAGATGATGAAAATTCCCCGTGCCGAGTCTGCATCTCCTTTCAACCTATAAATCCTTACCGAGTTATATCAGAAGATGACTTTTCCCCAGAGAGCTCAGATATTCGAGCTTTTCCTTCCCACCTCCGCTCAATTCCCTTACACAAATCCCCCTTAACCGTCGTCCATGTTCTCCACCAAAGGAAACCAAGTCATTTCCTGCCTTTGTGCTCTTTTAGGGTACTATTCCGACCAATGGGTAGATGAGCCCATTCTAGGTTTTCTATCTATTTTCTCCAATGATGAAAAGCCCACCACTCAGTTTGATTTCAGCACCTTCTTGGCCGAAAATATTCACGAACAGTTCGTAAACTTTGGAATTGAGGGTATGTTCAGATATTTGTCTATATTGGCATACATGTTTATTTATTTTCAAGCAGACAAATTCAGTTTTTCCATGCAGAAGATGGACGTAGATGGAAGGCCTCATCCAGTCACCGCATGGACCTCTTTGCTGAAGCATAACTCCACAAAGTATAGCTTCAAGGCTTTCATAGATCTTTTCTATCACCCAGTGGTAAGCATGTTGAGTGGTAGGCCCGAGCCACAAATTAAGGATGAAGTCCAGAGAATTATGCATCTCTCGGACAATGCAAAGACAGAGGACTGGTACCTGTATCAAAACCACATCGAGATCAGAGTTTTTGCGTGCAAATTGGCACCCTACAAGCTGCCCAAGTATGTTCCGGTAAGAATCTTTGCATTAGAGTATATTAGACAGATCATGAATTCAGTTGACATTCATTTCGTATCTTTGAAGAAAAAACAACAGCTTCGAATCAAGGGGTAAATTGGCTCCTTCATATGCAACAGTCGAGGCACCGTAGAAGAAGCTGACCGGATGCTGAGAGAGATGATTTTTTTCTTAAGCTTCCCATGGAACTATGACCCATACGGGATCATCTCAGAAATGCGGGTGAAGAACAAAAATATCTCATATGCTCACGAAGCTAAGCCCGAGATTGAGAAATTCGCTAATCAGATGGTGTGGGTGCCTGACACCTTGATTGAAGTGGAACAGCAGGTTCCCCTTACCACTGTAGCACCCACTTCCACACCACAAGTACCTAAGGAAAAAATACCTCGACAAGAATCATCTTCGCCTGTCACGGAGGTGTCGTCTGAAGAGTTCCAGTTGCACACAAAGAGGCGCAAGACAGTTCCAGTGCCTGGTCCAACAGGAGAACCAGAAGCCCCACCTACCACCGTGACTAAGACTATCATACCACCCTTCGAGCCCAGCCGTTACAAGGAAATCACCACAGCAGTACTGAAGAAATCCACAAACTCCCCACTAGACACTCAACCAGGCAAGACTGGGCCCAAGTTGAGCATTTTCGAGAAGTACGAGCTGATTAAGAAAAGAAATCAGACCCTTACCAGCAGTACTCACGCTCAATTCCAAAAGTAGTCATCCACTGCACAGCATAGGCTTCTATCTGCATTTGACACAGAAAGGGGCAGAATGCACGTGGCCTTCCTCCAGGCGCAGGTACCAAACCCCAAGGTTATCACAGACTACAAGAGGGCCACCTTCGAATTTCAAACGAAGGTCGTGCACCCTGTAGATCAGATGGATCTGCACAAGCATACAGGGGAGATGGTATTCCACACATTGGCACATGCTTCTACCTCTGCAGCAAAATTACAGGTATCATTGAACAATGCACAGACACAACTCAAGATGGAGAAGATTTCATCCTTCGCAAAAGATAACAGAATTAAAACTTTGGAGGAGTTGGTCCTCAAGATCGGCTATGATCCCTCGAACGTCAAAGCTACAGAAGAGATGATAAATAAGAAGAATGCAGATATTGACTCCTTGAGGAAACATCCGAAGCTTCCTCCTACAGAAGACTCACAGGCGAAGGAGATAGCAGAAAAAGAAGGCGAGAAGGATGAAATGCTTAAGATGCTCATGGAGCAGAATGCTCAGCTCAAAGAAATGGAAGCTGAGATGGAGAGATTATTGAAAGAGAAAGAGCAGCTGAAGCCAATGGAAGACATTCCATTGAGTGCTATCCCAATTGCAGGATTGAGCACAACAGCAGTAACAACAATTCCATCTGCAACACCAGTGACACCACAAGAGGGAACATCAGACCTCGCCAAATCCATGGAAAAGATGAACCTGCAAGAGACAAAGATCAGCAGGCTTAAAAAGGAAGTTGAGAACCTCCAAGAACTCAAGACTTCCTTCCAAACCAGTCTCTCCAAAGAAAAACAGGTAACTGAGCAGCTCAGGAAGGAGCTACAACAACTCCAAAAGCAAACAATGGCAGGGACGACTTTGGCTGAGGTCAAAGAGAATGTATGGATAGACATCACCAAGTCCATAAATGAGATCTGTCCCATGATCCAAATCATGTTTGAGCAGAACGAGTTGGTCCAGAGGAGTAAATAGGTTATTGAGAAGATCAGAGTAGAATTGGGAGATAGACCAATTCAAGAAAATGATATCATCAAATTCCTCAATTCCAAGACCAGAGAAGAGATAGAAGAGCTGAATATAGAAGACAGAACAGAGACCATCCTTGAGGTCAAGAGAGTTTTGACCAAGAGAAGTCTAATGCTTTAGTTGGAAGAAAAGGTTCTGGTCATGGATCAGGGGGTACAAAAATTCTTCAGTAAGATTGAGGCTCTCCAAAAGAAAGGCCTGCATGGTCTGAAGGTTATTAATGATAAACTGATGACCCTCCCTGATTACAAAAAGAGACTGTCTGAAGTGTCTAAGGACAGTTCAAAGTTTGTTGGCATACAAGGGAGTATCACTGGAAAATCATTCATGGTAGCTCTTTAGTTGGACATCAGTATCCAACATGAGATTCGATACATATTCCTCACTAAGCCCACATTCGCTAAGTATATGGAAATGGACGAAGTGTATCAGAGATTGCTCAAAGTCACTGTTCCCAGTCATCTCAGATGGGAGGAACTCTGCGATCTGCTTGATTAGCAGATGAGTTGTCCAGGTCCAGTCACCTGTCCAGTCAGAAGAGGTTGCGCAGGAACCTCGCCAATGGCCAACCCTAGAAATTCCGCATGCAGTTGTACCAAGTCATCAAGTAGTTTTGATTAGTTAAATTAGTTAGACTAAAAATAGAATGAGCACGTCCTAATCAGTTATGATAGGAACGTTTGTAATTTTAACTATAAATACTTCACCTTTCGAAGTATTGAAGGTTGTTGATCTTTACACCCTGACGCTATCAGACTGTAACATTTTTTGAAGAGATCTGCCATTAATAAAAGGGGGCACTTTTATAGGATTCTTGCATGTATTCACTGGTGATGTTTATTCTCTAAGTTTAATGTTATTCTTTCTTTGTGATCATATTGTTTTCTGAAACTAATCTTTAAGAAGTAATGTATGTTGCAGGATTTATCTTGGATACCCTGTTTCCGACTTTAAAGATTTAAATGTTTATCTTCTAATGTTTTCAATTAAGAAATTCTTAACTGCTTCTTAATTAAATTTATCTTTCTCATCTTTCTTTTGTTCATCATTTAAACTATTAAAGATCCAGTGAGTATATTATCTCGCCCTGTGGAAGTTTTCCTTTACGTTTCTGGTTTGTATCTCATGTTGATTATAACACATACCCCATATCCCAATGGAGGTATAGACTATCTCAACCAATTCAAAAACTCTTTTACAACAAGACCTACCTATTTCTTTACCTAGCCTAATATCTAGAATTGAAAACATAGCTAAATCATATAGAGATATCCCTCTCTGAAGCTGGAAGGGCTAGATCCCAGCTTTAAAAGTGGTTGGATAAAGTTACCTTTGTAGATTTATTCTGTTTCAACCTCTTGGAAATTTACCAAGTGCTAATAGATCCAACGGTTGTTGGTCCTCTGCGCTCAGATCTAACCTATGAGATATGCTTCTCTTCATTATGGTTCCTTATGTGACTGGACATGAATTTGACAGTCTAGGTTCCTTTTCACAATCAATCTGATGGTTGTTGTCACTCCTCCTCCTGGGCTTTAGACTTCCTCCACCTTAGAAGGTTTTTGCAACTGTTCCAAGCTCTTGGCCTTGGAAATTCTCCTATGAACCCGACTCCTTTTGGTCTCTCTTACGCCTCTAAAAGATTTATTTCTTCTAATCTTATGGACTTAGAATAAGTCTGTCTCATACACACTTCTTGCATTATCACTTTTGAGCTTGATCTTCTTGGATATTTCAAACTCCCATGAACACCTTTCGTTCTCTGGATTTCATCAAACTTAGAATCTCGAAGGATTTCTTGAACAATAAATACTTCTCGTCCTCCCAATGTTCTTCTACTCAATACACACCTTGCAAATATTTTCTTCATAGAGTATTCAGTAGCTCTGTGAGTGTCTCTACCTGACACTTCTCTTATCTCTGAACTCGAAACAGAGTTCTCCTTGTGAACTCCTTGCACTTGATCGATGCCCACTTGGCAGAGCTCTATAGAACCTTCAGTAGTTCTTTCTTTATGTGCCTTCTCTGCACATTCTTACCTCCAAGGTGTTCAACAACCTTGAGGCTCCTCTTTGAGCTTGCAATCACTCTGGTGTGCCCTCCTAGCATGTTCCTTTTGACTCCATAGAGTTCAAATGTGCACTCCTTGCACTGGCTACAAAACTTAAATGTTCTATTATGCACTCCTTGCATAGCCTAAAGAACCTGAACGATATCACAACTCAAATAAAGATAGGTAAATCTATCTTCCTACTATAAATGAAATGTATCATACATATACAACATTCATTCATGAAACATAAATACATGAACAACAATGTGCAGGAAAAAATGCTTTTCTATTATCTTTGTGTATCTATACAGATGATTACAAATACTGGACTGTAACAAGTCTCAGTTCTCTCTACCAAGACCTCTTTACCCAGACCTCTTGTATATCCTCCTATTCTCTTAAGACTCTCTCTACCTCTCTCTCCCTCTAATTACAAAAGAGGGCTCTACGATCTTATCCTCTTCACCACCTTAGTGTTATCGCTTTCTCTGCTACGACACTATACTCCTATGGCTACATTCTATAAATGCCTACCCAGACCTATATACGTTATGGGATTTATATAGGAAACCATTTAAGGAAACCTCAATGACTACCTATATAAAGGTGTGTCCTTCTCTTACAACTTTACAACATGAAAAATCGGTATCGGATCATATTTCAAAATTTAAAAATGGGAGGGTCGGTGCCTCTCCCTTTCTCTATTGCATGTCTTCATGTTGGCGTGCTAGCACATGTGATGAGGTGGAGAAATGCTCCTGCATCATACTCCCCTACTGGGAAAAACATGAGCTCCTTCTCATGAGCTCCTCTTCTCCAGTGTTGAAATCCTCCTGAATCCCAAATTCTCTCTGGAGTTGTCCTCTTGCTCCTCTGCAACTATGTTGTTGTTGCTTCTACTGTTGTTGTCGTTACTTTTACATCTTCTTATTATTATTCCCTGATACTATGGAAGGCTCTATTCTATTCATATCCCCTTTACTGACTGCTTCTGCTGACCTCAACATCAGCATTCTGATCTCCTCTATCTCCCTGTCCAACTGCTCCAATGGTTGGCTCTTCTTATGCAGTCTTCGATGCTGCACTTCCTTATCAATGGGTAGACCAACATGATCCCCCATGTTGTCTTCATCTCTCCTTGTGGTTCTAAGTTGACACTCTACTACAGACTCTAGTTCTATAGTCTCTTCTTGACTGACCTTCTACTCAGTCACCTCCTTTGAGATATTAGCTCCTACCACTTTTCCTTGTGCTGGTTCAAGTCCAACTTCTTCTAGTTGCTCCTATGGCTAGTATGCTCCCCTACATGTTTCCAATTTGATCTGTTGGATGTGAAATATTTGCACCATTACCCTTCTCTCTAGGGATTCCATTTCTTCACACAGATCAGCAAAGTCCATGCCATTTTCTTCCTCCTCTATTGCAAGCCCCAATGTTGTAGTCATCTCCTGTTCAGCTTTCTGGTTGAAAATTTTGAGACATTCCTCTGAATTCTCTTCTCCTCTTGTTTCCTTTTGAGTGAGCATCTCGACTATGTGCTCCTCTTCTATTGGGGTAGATTTTTATGTCTGATCCATTTCTTCTTCCTCTATGACAATCATTGTTGGCTGCCTTTCTTCTGTTGTTGCATCTGCAACACATTCTCTTGGCTCAACTGGGATTCTTGGTAGGAATACCTGAATTCCCCAAGGGATTAGAATTCTCCTCTGATCCTCCTCCTTTGTGACAGAATTATTCAACTTCTCATTGTCTTCATTCACATGGTCTGCAAACCCACATGAATATTCACCTCTATCAACACTCCTTGTTGATTCCTCTATCAACACTCCTTGCTTATTTGAACTCACTTCTGAGCTCCTGATTCTTTCAAACAGTCCCATAAATTTTTCCCTGCCCACCTAGCAATTTGGGACTTCTCTTCTGCCCACCCGGTAGTCTATGAGATCAATTGATCCCATATCATTGCCCTCCTGGCAATTTCAACTTTCAATATTGCTCTCTTGGGAGTATATGAGACCTCCACCTGATCTCTTTTCATTTCACACATGGAAATTTGAAAGTCCATTTCTTCCCACCTAGAAGTTTATGATATTCTCTACTAATCTCATATCATTTCCAACTTGGTGACATGAATTTCCACCGCTGTCCTCCCGATAGTCTATGAGATCCTCCAATGATCTCATTTCATTTCCCACCTGGAAATATGAAAATCCATCTCTGCTCTCCTGGAAATTCATGAGTTCTTTATCTGATCTCACCTCCTCCTCATCACTGAGGTGTCTTCCTGTCTCTGATTCACAGATGTAAACCATTTCCTCTTCTATGTCACTGAAGTCTTCAATGTGCCTCAACCACTTCTTCATTGCTTGTTTCTTCTTTCTAGCCAACAAATTTTGAACATGTCATTTTACTTTCCTGTCTAAAGGCCATTCATACCTCCAGCGTACTTTTGCCTCCTGTTTCATATTCAATGTCAGTTGTTCCATTATCTCTCTTATCTCAACAAGTTCCTCATCAATTTATTCTTCTTCTTTTTTTTTGGTGGTCTCCTCTTCGACCACACTCCTAGCATTCAATAGCCATTTCCATCTTCTACCTACCCCCCTGGAAAGCCTATGTATCACTCTACGTCCGATAGAATCTCCATTTTCTTTTATAGCTCACCTCGTTGTTTAAATTTTTGTTATTGTTGTGTGCATGCAACAACCTCCTCAAAGAGCATCAATACTCTGCTTCCTTCACCCACTGTCTACAAGAAAACTCTTGTTTGTGATACCATCGGATGTTACCAGGTCATCTTCTTTCACCGTTGTTCTTTTTTCTATAGCTTGCAAACAAAAATTTAGCTTTGATACCACCTGATGCAAAAACCCTACCTCGGCAGGGTACTGCGACCTCCCGGTCTCTGGCTCATTCCAATTCCCTGAGCCGAATTATCTCTTTGGGTCCCTACAGGAACCCCCAACAAACAAATTCACATGTCCTTTATGAAACTCCGCCTGTGTGACTAAGCACCAAGTGAAAGATTCTCCCCACGTGACCTCGGGTTGTGACCACATGCCTAACAAAAGGCACTTCGCATTTCAGGACCTTGGGCGTTCTGCATACAAGCCACCCAACTCTCTTGAGTCTCAATCTCCCTATTTATGAATCATCTCGGAGACCAAATATGATGGTCCTGCTTTCTCCTTGATCCATGGCTATGATCGTATTGCAACTTTGGGTGTCGGGGAAATGAACGTGAGTCAACTCCAACTCTTCGTTCCCTAAAATCTCGATCTTTGAGTTAAGCACTTAGCATCTTCTAGCTCCTCCCTTAACCTCCTTTTCATGTGACCCTTTCCTATGACCTGGGACCAATCCTTCGAGTGTGTCAGGACTTCGCATTTCATGAAATCGAAACTCAACTGAAGACTTCTTTTCTGAAATCCCGAAACTAGAACCTCTGAAATCCCCTCGCCCAGATCGAGAGTCACTATCCCTTGTGATCTGACGACTTAGATCTATTCCTCCTTGTATCGATACTTTGCATTTCACGAGGTTGAAATGCCTTTTACCTTAGGTCTTTCGATCTTTGAAATCCCTAAATTCTCTCTGGACAATCAATAGTCCAGATCTCTCCTCGATCAACGGCTGGGATCTTTTCGCGAATTTGTGTTTCATGAGTTTTCACGAATTTTCCCTTTGACTTATTCAAGTCACGAGTTAGCGAAATGTTGATCTCTCACCACGCATCCTTTCCGATGGATGGCTAGGTTCTTTTTGGCTACTATCTCCCCAGGTATTTTCTCTTGTCTTCAACTTCATTCTCCCGGTGCTCGATCCTCCGATCTATGTGGATCTTCACCACCTGTCACCCCAGATCCAACAGTCCAAAAAGATTTCTCAAATTCACCTTTCGCGAGTTTTCTCCTCTCTTCCTTACAAATCTCTCGATGTCTGATTTCCTGCACACCCCATATCTGCTAACACCTGTCACCTCCAGCGATGGATGGTTCTGATCATTTTGGAACTTCAGGACTTTGACGAGTCCACTCTCCTACTCACACAAGGATTAATCTTCATGCGCTTTCCTTTGGGTCCAATGGTTATTGGTTCACATGCTCATATATGACGGTTGAGACCTATTTCCTCTGCATGCTCCTCCTAGGTGTCTAGACGTGATGTTCAACCGCCCAGATCTATTCTTCTGAAGTTGATCTGATGACATTTGTTGCTCCTAACAATCTGATGGCTCAGATATATTCCTGTGATTAGACACCTGAGATTTTATTTCGGGGTTTCGGCTCTCCAGACTCCAGAAATATTAGTTCTCAAATATTTGGTCTGCTCTCCTGCGTATACATAACATTAAAGCTCGTGCATTTATTTCGGATCCAATGGTTGTTGGTCCTCTACACTTAGATCTAACAAATGAAATTTTCTTCTCTTCATTGCACTTCCTTATGTCACCGGACATGAATCTGATGGTACAGGTTCCTTCTCACAACCAATCTGATAGTTGTTTTCGCTCCTCCTCTTGGGATTTAGACTTCCTCTGCCTTAAAAGGTTTTTGTAACTGTTCCAAGGTCTCGGCCTTGGAAATTATTTTGTGAACCCGACTCCTTTGGGTCTCGCTTACGCCTCTGAAAGTGTTATCTCTTCTGAACCTATGCACTTAGAATAAGTCTGTGTCATACACACTTCTTGCATTATCACTTCTAAGCTTTATCTTCTTGGATATTTCAAACTCCCACGCACACCTTATGTTCTCGGGATTTCGTCAAACTCAGAATCTTGAAGGATTTCTTGAACAATAAATACTTCTCGTCCTCCCGATGTTCTTCTACTTGATACACACCTTCCATAACTTTTCTTCACAGAGTATTCAGTAACTCTTTGAGTGTCTCTCCTTGACACTTCTCTTATCTCTAAACTTGAAACAAAGTTCTACTTGTGAACTCCTTGCACTTGCTCTATGCCCACTTGGTAGAGCTCTACAGAAACTTCAAAATTTATGTCTTTTTGTGCCTTCTTTGCACAGTCTTACCTCCAAGGTGTTCAACAACCTTGAGGCTCCCCTTTGAGTTTGTGATCACTCTGGTGTGCCCTCCTGGCACATTCCTTCTGACTCCATAGAGTTCAGATGCGCACTCCTTGTGTTGGCTACAGAACTTCAAATGTTCTGTTGTGCACTCCTTGCACAACCTAAAGAACCAGAATGATATCACAACTCAAACAAATATAGGGAAATATATCTTCCTACTGTAAATGAAATCTATCATACATATACAACACTTATTCATGAAACATAAATACATGAACAACAATGTGCAGGAAAAACTGCTTTTCTATTATCTTTGTGTATCTATACAGATGATTATAAAGACTGGACTGTAACAAGTCTCAGTTCTCTCTACCAAGACCTCTCTACCCAGATCTCTTTTGTCTATCCTCCTATTCTCTTAAAAGTCTCTCTACCTCTCTCTCCCTCTAATTACAAAAGAGGGCTCTACGAGCTTATCCTCTTCACTACCTTAGTGTTATTTCTTTGTCTACTACGACATTGTACTCCTACGACTACATTCTATAAATGTATACCCAGACCTGTCTACATTCTAGGCTTGCTGCAGGAAACCATTTAAGGCAACCTCAACCACTACATGTACAAAGGCGTGGCCTACTCTTACATCTTTACAACACGAAAAATCTGTATCGAATCATATTTCAAAATTTAAAAACGGTAAGGTTGACGCCTCTCGCTTTATCTATTGTGTGTCTATGTGTTGGCATGCTAGCACACATGCTGAGGTGGAGCGATGCTCCTGCATCAATATATAATCACACTATCAGGTACCAAAATTATTTCTTTGGTTGTTGTTATTATTGCAATGGTTTTGGTCATAAAGCTATAGATTGTAGACAAAATGTAAGAGGTGGTTACATAAGGAACAACAATAGAGATACCCATGAATTATCAAAAAGAAACTACAACTCACTTCCCCCTTTGCTGAACTATAACATCAGATGTTATAACTGCAACAATTATTGGCATATAGAAAAATTCTGTAGAAGTGATTTCAGGAAAAAACAGAAAGAAGAAGCTCCAACAATCATTGAAAGAAATCAAGAGAAAAAGGAACAAAAGAGAAAAAAATCATTTTTGATTCAAGCTACACTCCAGGCAAAAAATAATAAGGATAAGTGATACATTGACAATGGGTGCCCTAGTCACATGCCAAGAGATAGAAGAAATTTTATCACGTTGAATAAAAATGAAGGCAATGTAACCTTTGGAGACAATGATAGTTCAAACATAGTTGTAAAGGGCACTCTCAGTCTTTACAATGGAAAAGATAAGGTTGAAAAGGTTTTGTGTGTTGAAAACTTGAAACACAATATTCTTAGTGTAAGAGAGATGTGTGACCAAGGAAACAATCTTACTTTTAACTACAAAGAATGTGATATTAGAAAAGAAAATTCGAACAAGTTGGTTGCAAAAGCAATCAAGACCCAAAACAATGTATACATTCTCGATGAGATTAATGGATAAAAATACCTCATCGGGAAAATAGATGAAAGTTGGTTGTGACATAAAATAATGGACCATATGAACTTTGACAACTTGGTAAAAATGAGTACAAAACTAGCAGTAAGAGATATTCTAGAGATCACTAAACCCTCAAACATTGTTTGCAAGCAGTGCCAACATGGAAAACAATCAAGCGTGAGCTTCAAGACAAAGTAATATGCAACATCCAAGACATTGGAACTTGTGCATACATATTTCTATGGATCAACAAGAACAAAAATATTACAAGGAGAAAGATACTTTATGTTTCTCATTGATGATTATAAGAGAATGACTTGGGTTACCTTTCTTAAGAATAAATACGAGGCATTTGAAAATTTTAAGGCATTCAAAGTGTTAGTTGAGAATGAGATTGATCTAAAAATAAAATGTTTAAGGTTAGATAATGGAGGTGAATTTACAACAAATGAATTTGAAGAACTATGTTAAGCTCATGGAATAAGAAGGAAATATTCGTCTACAAGAACCCCTCAACAAAATGGAGTAGTTGAAAAGAAAAAGAAACATGTACATGAAATCGTGAGGACAATGTTAAATGAAGAAAAACTATTAGAATTTTTTTTGAGAGAAGTAGTTTACACTACTATCTACGTTATAAACAAAGGAAAAATCAGAGTCAACAGTGACAAGACACATTATGAACTATGGAAAGGTCAACCAAAATCTTTCAAACACTTTAGAATCTTTAGAAGCAAGTGTTACATCAAAAGAGATGATGATGATCTAGGAAAGTTTGAATCAAGAGCATATGAAGTAATTTTTCTTAGATATTCATCAAGAAGAAAAGCCTATATATGTTACAAAAAAATGTTGCAGAAGGTTGTTTAAATCATTAAATTCAGAGCATATGAAGAGATACCACACAAGAACCAACTGGAAGAAGAAGAAATTGACTACATCAAAGAATAAGAAGAAGAAGAAACATAAAACCAAGATACACAAACACCATCAAGGTTTGTGTAGAGAAATCATCCATAAAACTTAATTCTTCGTGATAAAATGGCTAAGACTCAAACTAAGAGAAAACTCTTGAGCAGTTTTGAATAGACAAATCCCTCTTTAGTATCCAAAATAGAGCCTAAATGGTTTGTAGAAGCCAGTAATAATCAACATTGGGTGAATGTTATGGAAGAAGAGTTAAACCAGATTGAAAATATTATGACATGGGAAATTTTCCCAAGACCCAAGATAAAAATGTGATTGGTACAAAGTGGGTATTCATAAAAAAGTTAAATGAAGATGGAAAAGCAGTAAGAAATAAAGCAAGACTAGTCTGTAAATGGTATGCTCAAGTAGAAGCTATTGACTTTGAAGAAACATTTTCTCTAGTTGCAAGACTAGAATCCATTATAATGTTTTTTCCATTTGCAAGATTCAATAATTTTAAGGTGTATCTAATCTGAAATCGATATTTTAAAGACTTTGGTTAAGTTTATGCATGAGTTATTTTACCATTTAGAAATTGAAGAGAAGAAGAAGATTTAATGAAAGAATGTTGCAGCCATCATAAAGAATGCAGAACAAAAAATGAACATTAATAAAATCAAACCATAACTTCAAATATTGTTAATGGAGTTCGACAAAGTTGCCTACGTCTCTAGGCCTTTGTCTCAGTGGGGGGGGGGGTTTCTTATTAATCTTCAATGCTTGAAAAATACATTAGAAGTACATCAATTGGATTAAAAACTAGTCTGATTTTTTTCTACTCAACCTCAGGAATCTAACACAACTGATGACACTAAAAAAGGATGAGCGTAGCTCCTGGAAATGGCCTCCAAAGTTCACTTCCTCAATGGCCTCCCTGCATAAAAATGGCTTAAGCTTCACAAAATATTCAAAATTCTACTGCTCTAAATCTATATGGACTGTGAAAAACACCTAGTTTATGTAGATTTTGAGTTGGGGATCCTATCCCAACTTCCTCCCAAGATCTGACCTCAAAAAGGGCTCCAGATCCACATTTTTGGGCAAAAATCCACCAAAATCAGCATAATAACTTAAAAAAAAACATATTATATAGTTTAAAAACCCATATTTGACCAAACCTATGTGCATGCCCCTTTTGATTTAGGCTCCTAATCATTGGGGAAGTGCCATGTGTCCTTGGGCTGGGCCGCACCCTTGGTCGAAGGTCTAGCCCTCATCGACCGATGCTTATCCCAAAAACTCTACCAACTTAAATATATATTACGCCATATATATAAACAAGTAACAAAGTAAATCAGTTGGTTTGCATGGTTTGTGAATTTTTTGGTGTGCTCAGAGGTCATAAGTTCGACCCCTTCGAAGGTGGAAACAAATTTTTGCCCAGGCCTCTTTGGCCTTATCCGGGGTGCCATGTGGCACCCTGTGATTGTTTCGTAAAACTGAGTCACCTGCCTAGTTAACCTGCACAGTCAACTTTGTATGCCAACTCACTACCACACGCCAACCTATCATTGGGCCACATCCCTACCAAATGTCATTTATACCCTGCCACATGTCATTTGTACACTATCACGTGTCACAACCTGATCCTACAACATCGGCGTACATACTTCCATGTCAATGTCTGTACAATCCATGTGTCTTCCACATCAGCACCCAAAAATTCCAAAACTTCCTGACATGTGTCACGCTCTAGTGCTGCAACATCAACATGTTCATGTGATCTTCCTTGCCATGCTGACATCAACAATACGACCTCTGACTGTTGACTTTGACATTTTTTTCCTATTTGGGAAAAAGTTCATATTATGATAACTTCGCCATACAGTGTCTATTTTCAAAAAAAACATACTATCGGAAATGGCACGAAGATCCCTACGCAGTGGAGTTGGTTTCATCCTATTCCAAGAACTTTGAAATTTTGGCCTTCGTAGATCTATTTTGGAGAATTCCTCCCCACTAAGACCTTTTGGTCCTCCAAAAGGATATTAACCAGACATCAAGTGTGAGATAGGCCTCCCCAATTGTCCTTTGTCTTTAAAATTTGTGTTGTGCACCTATCGCATCATAATCAATTGCATAATAACCATGACAACTAAAATCATATTGTTATCCATTTGAACTCGTTCACATCTTACTGAATCCACTACCATCCATGTACAAAACATTAGTAGTGAAAATATCAGAAATATGACTGAAAATGAACCAATGTGTTTGATGGGATTGCATGACATTAACTTATCTTGAAGCTAAGTATGATTGAACTCCCATCCTACAACCATCTCATGTTCAAGCTTAAGATCAACTGCTTTACTTGGAACAATTATAGGTTTATTTCTTGCAGAATATTCCTTCTTTAATTGTTCCATTGTTAGAAGAGATTGATTTGCTTTTATATGATGTATGTGCACAACATATTCAGTTCCCTTCTCAAACAAGTGATATTGATTATGTTCCCTGTAGAATATTTCTTTGTGATCATATAGATAAGGGATGCCTAAGACCATTCCATATGTTTCTAGTGGCACCACATCACATATTACTTCATCCACATACTTAGATGTAATTGCAAATTTTATGATACATTGATTTGTTATGGGCAATTTGTGATCTTTGCTTATCCAATTTAGTGAATAGGGTTTGTGATGCATCTCAATTTTTAATACCAATTTCTTAACCACTTCTTCTGAAATGAAGTTAGATTGAGATCCATTATCTATCAATGTATCGATATTAGTATGTTTCATAATGGCCCTTATATGAAACAATTTACTTCTTGAATCAAAACCATCAACAATTTTACCTGTCAAACCAACTTTTGTAATCTTAGAATCATCACTTGAATCTGACCCCAAGTTTGTCAGTCGTGTTGTTGTTGCAACTTTTTTCCTCCCTTTCCTCTCTTTGAACCAGTTCATTTTTTTATCTAGGTGCAATTTCCAGCAATGTTCATCATTGTGTCCTTCTTTCTTGCAATGCTTGCAAGAGAGATTCTCTTCCTTCAATGTCATTGATTTTTCTTTCTTCCCATTACCTTTTCCTTTTCCTTATTTATTTGAAGATGATTCCCCTAATACACTAACTCCAGTTTTTCATGTTTCAATATATGTTGCTTGGACATAAACCTCATCAAGATTATTAGGTCCAAACATAAATACATTATTACGAATATAAGTAGGAAAACCTCCTATATACTTCATAAGAGTTTCTTGTGTAGTCAATGGAACATATAACATCAAATCCATCTTACCAAAATCATCTGTATATTCCTACACTGATTGTCCTTTCCTTAACTTAATACTTTTCCATTCAATTAAATCATTTTCCTTATATCCCAATGTATAGAACTGTTTTCTAAGTGCGGAAATAAAATAATGCCATGATGGAAAAATGTTGCCAACTTGTTGAGTTCCATGTTGCATATCACTTTGCCACTAGATGAGAGTTGTGCCTTCAATACAGAGCAATGCCAATCTGATTTTGGTTGCCTTGTCTTTGATTTACTACACATTACAATATACATCCATTTGTCTAACCCAATTATCAAGTTTCTCAGCATTAACTTTTCCATCATACATAGGGAAAACAAGTTTTACATCAAGTTTAAGTAATGGCATATCATGATTATGTTTATGGGAATCGTTTCTTGCAGAAGTAGTATTTGAACTTGTACTTGAAGAAGAAGAATATGATGGAGATGAAGGAGGTGAAGGGGGATATTTTGGAGGGTCCTCTCCTTCTTCACTTTTCTCTTGCTCTGAATATTCCCCATGAACCGACCTCTTCTATTCGAAGTGATTATCATACAACACTTTTCCCATCTCTGACATGATAAAGAAAGTTCTTTGACACTCTCTTTCATTTTGAGAAAGTCCCTCTTCTCATGCCATATTCTCACTTTGAGATGTCCTCTTTCTTGATCCAATCTCAGGATCTCCTTATACAAGCTCTCCTTCACCATGAATTAGTTTTTCCCTGGTAATCATGAAAAATCAAACAACCAACTGTCAACCTACTCTGATACCACTTGATTTGAAATTGATCTTTTAAAGACTTTGGTTAAGTTTATGCATGAGTTATTTTACCATTTAGAGAATGAAGAGAAGAAGAAGATTTAATGAAAGAATTTTGTATCAATAATAAATAATGAAAAATAGAAAGAAAAAATTAATAACAACAAACCATAGCACCAAATATTGTTAATGGAATTCGACAAAGATGGCTACGTCTCTGGGCCTTTGTCTCAGTGTGGGAGGTTTCCTTATTAATATTAAATTCTTTAAAAACACATCATAAGTACATGAATTGGATTACAAAGTGGTATGAATGTGTTCTGATCGACCTCAAGAATCCAACACAACTGAAGCCACTGAAAAAGGATAATCATAGCTCCCGGAAATGGCCTCCAAAGTTTGCTTCCCCAATGGCTTCCCTACATAAAAATGGCTTAAGCTTCACAAAATATTCAAAATTATTATTTTTTGAACCTCTCTGAACTATCAAAAATACCTATTTTATATATATATTGGGTTGGGGATTATATACCAACTTCCTCCAAATATATAGCCTCAAAAAGGGCTCTAGATCCTCATTTTTGGGCAAAACTCCACCAAAATCAACATAATAACTTTAAAAAAACATATAATATGGTTTAAAAACCCATATTTGACCAAAATATGCACACACCCCTTTTTATTCAGGCTCTTGGTCATATGGGAAGCACCATGTTTCCTTAGGCTGGGACACACCCCTGGTCTTTAGGCTCTTGGTCACGAACTTCCTCACTCTGGTCGACAGGCTAGCCCCCACCGAACAGGGATTATCACAAAAAATCCACCAACTACTAACTTAAATATATATTGCACCATATATATAAACAAGCAACAAAATAACTCGGTTATTTGATGTGGTTTGTGAATTTGTTGGTGTGCCCGGAGGTTACGGGTTCGACCCCTTTGGAGGTGGAAACAAATTTTTACCCAAGCCTCTTTATCCTTATCCAAGGTGCCATGTGGCATCCTGTGATTGGGCCATGTCTCACCCTATGATTGGTCTGTACAGTTGAGTCACCTTACTAGTCAACCTACATAGTCAGCTCTATACGCCACCTCACTGCCACGTGTCAACCTATCACTAGGCCACGCCACTACCACCTGTCATCCATATTGTTCCACGTGTCATCTATACCCTGCCATGTGTCATGACCTAATCATACCACATCATCATATAAACTACCACATCAATGTTCATACAGTCCATGTGTCTACCACATCAGCACCCAAAAATGCCAAAACTCCCTGACACATGTCACGCTCTAGTGCTACCACATCAGCATGCTAATGTCACCATGACATCATGCTGACATCATCTTCCTTGTCATGATGATGTCAACAGTACAACCTTTGATTGTTGACTTTGACTTTCTTTCCTTGTTTGGGAAAATTTTCAGATCATGATAACTTTGTCATACGGTGTCTATTTTTGGAAAAAAAAAACATACTGCTAAAAATGACACAACGAGCCCTAAGCGATGGCACTAGTTTCGTCTGATTTCGAGAACATTGAAATTTTTCCTTTCCTCGATCTATTTTTGAGTAGTATCATATGGATTTCAATTCAAAATTTATGAATGGAGATTTAGAGGAAGAAGTGTACATTGAACATCCTGAACGATTTTTATTGTCAGAAAATGAAAAGTATGTTTGCAGATTTAAGAAGGAACTGTATGGTTAAAACAAGCTCCCAAAGCATGGTATTCAATATTTGATTAGTACTTGAAGCAACAAGGATTCAAAATAGAACAGTATATATAAATATTTACATCAAAATAGACAGTGAAGAGATGTTAATAATTGTATTTTATGTGGATGATATCATTTTTATAAGTAATGTTGATAGAATAATCCAAAATTTTGTAGAAGAAATGCAAAAAAAAATTGAGATATATGTTCTTGGAGAATTTTCCTTCTTTCTAGAGTTGCAAATTTATCAAACCAACAAAGTCATATTTATTTCACAGACCAAATACATCAAGAGATGTTGAAGAAGTTTGAAATGGAATACTGGAAACCTGTCAGTACACCCATGGCCACTGGCTATAAACTAAGAAAAGAGGATGAATCAAAGGAAGATAATCAAACTCTATATATATCAATGATAGGAAGCCTACTATACGTGAAAACTTCAAGGCTAGATGTAATGGAGGAAATAGGGTTAGTTGGAAGGTTTCAAGCCACACCAAAGGAAACACATGTGTAGGAAATAAAAAGAATATTCAAATATATGAAAGGCATGTTGGAGTTTGTTTTATGGTATCCCAAATGAAAATACTTTACTCTGACATCTCACATAGATTTAGATTGGGTAGGTAGTGTGGATGATATAAAAAGTATAGATGGTGGAGCCTTCTTTCTAGGAGAAAATCTAGTGTCTTGGTTCAACAAGAATAAATCATCAATTTCTTTATCCACAAAAAAATAGAATACATTAGAGTAGCAAGATGTTGTACACTATTCCTCTGGATGAAACAAACGTTGAACGACATTCAGGTAGATTATAATAATCATGGTGGACAGGCATTGTGGAAATAATATTAAAAAAAATACTAAGTATGGAATAAGTGCACAGAATAAGAAGAAGAAGAAGGAAGAGAAGGAAGGCTAGGGAGTGCATAGTAATAAAACAAGAAGAATAAATAAGAGGAATAAAGCACAAAATAAAATAAAAGAAGGAAGAGGGGGAAAAGGAAGAATGAAATCCTAGCATGCTAAAGATAGAAGGAAGCACAAAAGAAGGAAGAACAACAGCCAGAGTGAAAAAGTAGCATGTAGAAGGAAAAGTACAAAAATCAAACCCGATCAGTGAGTCAACTTGAGATATCATGAGTTGTAATAGAGTTTTGGGGTGAGAAAAGTAGGGTTTTAAGCCCTAGAAATTCATGTATAAATATGTAAAGGGTTGGGAAGATAGGGATTATGTTGTCTTGGTTCTACATAGTTACTATTGAGTCTATATACGAATGTTAAGAGATGTTGTAGAGAGAGAGAGAGAGATGCTTTCACTGCAGAGAGACTAGGATAGGTAAAGGAGAAGATAACATGATGTATCTTTGTAATCACAGTGCGCAAGCCTGATATAATCACCAAAAGAATAATAAAGAAACCAGTCATTGTGGACGTAGCCCAAAGTTGGGTGAACCAGGTTACTACTGTGTTGTTATCTTTTATGTGATGGATATTCTCTTTATGCATGTTAGATTAGATACATTCTTTACATGATAGTTTCACAATAATTATGGATGTTACAATACTTAGTTTATGTTCTACTCTGAAGTGTGATGGTAGTACATAACTAAATTCACTAAGTAAACTAAGAAGTACAATTACTTAATAACACGCACAAAACAAATAATTAAGAATGAAAAAATATGATCATCTCCCACTCCCTCACTACTACAGAAACTTGGTTCCTTCAACCCCAATAGATGCCTCATGTGAGAATTCACTTGCCTGCATGTGATTCTGAATGGGTCAATATCTGAAGGGTTTTTTTGGTCAATATAAATCAAACCTAGGGTCTTACAACCATGAAAAATGCCAAAAAATGGTTATGTTGTTGTGACATGGAATCTGTGATTGAGGGAATGTTTTGGAGGTCGCCTAAGAAAGAAATCTCATAATGGTTAGAAGGGAAGGAATGAGAGTTTTCTCTAAAAGAGAATAGAAACCCTCGGATGAGTGGCAAGCAATGGATGCAAAGGTATGTGTATACAGAGCTGCATGAAATTTTCTTTGGTGAATTTTCGATTATGATGAATGAGTGGTTAGAAACATTTATGGAGAATAATGGAAGGTATCAAACTACAGGGCTGAGGAATTTGTAATGCCCCATATTCTCACCTTAGGTAGTTAGAACATTGTTGTTTACTAATCTCAATAATTCAAAGTTTATCATTTGTTTGGAGTCAGTTAGACTTGGTTAGACAATGAGATGTGTACCTCTAGACCTATTTGTATGTTACATGATATATGCTCATGACAAAGATAGTTATTTGATTATTTGAACACG